>CAUYLG010008646.1:0-84311 GCA_963573385.1 Cacajao melanocephalus
CCCAATCAAAATTGGCAAAGGATATGAACAGACACTTTTCAAAAGAAGACATATAGGCAGCCAACAAACATATGAAGAAATGCTCATCATCACTGGTCATTAGAGAAATGTAAATCAAAACTACATTGAGATATCATCTCACGCCAGTTAGAATGGTGATCATTAAAAAATCTGGAGACAACAGATGCTGGAGAGGATGTGGAGAAATAGGAACACTTTTACATTGTAGGTGGGAGTGTAAATTAGTACAACCATTGTGGAAGACAGTGTGGCTATTCCTCAAGGACCTAGAAACAGAAATTCCATTTGACCCAGCAATCCCATTACTGGGTATATATCCAAAGGATTATAAATCATTCTATTATAAAGACATATGCCCACGTATGTTGATTGCAGCACTGTTTACAATAGCAAAGACTTGGAACCAACCCAAATGCCCATCGATGATAGACTGGACAGGAAAAATGTGGCACATCCACACCATGGAATACTATGCAGCCATAAAAAACGATGAGTTCATATCCTTTGTAGGGACATGGATGAACCTGGAAACCATCATTCTCAGCAAACTGACACAAGAACAGAAAATCAAACACTACATGTTCTCACTCATAGGCGGGTGTTGAACAAAGAGAACACATGGACACAGGGAGGGGAGCATCATACACTGAGTTCTGTGTTGGGGGGAACTAGGGGAGGGACAGTGGGGGATAGGGAGTTGGGGAGGGATAACATGGGGAGTAATCCCAGATATATGTGATGGGGATGGAGGCAGCAAACCACATTGCCATGTATGTACCTATGTAACAATCCTGCATGTTCTTCACATGTACCCCAGAACCTAACGTTCAATAAAATGTATATATATATAAAAAGTTAAACACATAATTATATTTTATGTGAATAGATATAAAGCAGCCGTGTGTTAGATTTACTTAACTAATTAATGAAGAAATAATCAGGAAGGTAAACCTAATTTAAAAACATTAGGAGTCCAAGTATTCATAGCATACAAAAGACACAATGTAGAGGATGATCAAAAATAGCTAAAAAGTCTAGATTTTGGGGTGGCTCACATATACAGAGATAGTGAGTACAGATCTGTTCCAAGAGTTTACCAAAATATACACAAAGGAATCTTACAAGACTGAAGATAAAGGTTTTAGCAGAAACTTTTATTCATCCATCTGAATATATTTTGTCTAAATGTTCCAATTTGCCATCATAAAGTGCTGTGTTGGAAAATGGCAGAGAAAGAGAAAACCAGCGGAATCTATTTTATAAAATCACTTTTATTTCAGGTACACTTTAATACTCATATAACATGGAAAATGCTATTTAAACAATAGCAAACTAAATAAAATGTTTAAGAATTTAAAAAAAGAAAATTACTTTAAAAGACAAAATTTAAGAATTACTGGTTTTCAACAAAGATTGAAGCAAGAGCAAGAAGGCGAAAAGTTTATTCAAAAAAATAACAGAAAACGTTTGAAAACTTGATTAAGATAAAAAATATTCAGGTAGAGGAAAAAAGGATAAAACATATTCAGGTAGAGAACACCAAAAAGATTAAACCCAAATATGACTATCCCAATTCATATAATAATCGAACTCTCAAAAATCAAGGACAACAAGTAGCAAGAGAGGAGAAGCACATAACATATGAAGAAGGGCAATTTCTCTGGCAACATACTTCTTAATAAAAACCACACAGGCCAGTAGGGAGTACAGTGATATTTTCAAAGTGCTGGAAAAACAAAACCTTCCATCCAAAAATATTGTATCCAGAAAAGTAATCCTTCATCTATAAAGTATTGAAAAATTCTTATTCAAACTAACAAAAGCTGAGAAAATTCATCCCCACCAGACTCATTTTATAAGTAAAGCTAGAAGGAGTTTTTTAATTCCACAAACAAATAAACAAACCACAAAACAGTAATGTATCCAAAAATGAAGATATAAACCCAGTGGTAAAATTAAATACATGGACAAATCTTGAATACTTGAATACTGTAATTGTGGATTACAATTGATGCATCACTATACTATGAAGCCTAAAATACAAATCTATCAAAAACGATAATAGCTGCAGCAACCTGTTAGAGGATATGTCATAGACAACCATGTAAAATGAGACAACTAGAAGACAAAATGTGAGGGGAGTGTAATTAAAGTTTAGAATTGTTTCCCTATTTGTTTGCTTCTATTCTTTTCTTTGTGACCTAAGTTGTCATCTCTTTAAAATAACTTGTTATATTATATTTTTGTAAGCCTCATGGTAACAATGTACAATCCAAGAACAGAGTCTCTATTTTTAAAAATAATTTGTTATATCATAAGATATTTTTGTAAGCCTCATTGTAACAAACAATACACACACATAGAATAAAGTCAGTTTTTTATGAAGCAATCCAAGAAAACATACTACTAGAGAAAATCACTTAAGAAATAGGAAAAAAAGGAAGAAAGGAAGATGGAAGAAAGGAGTTACAAAACAACCAGAAAGCAAGCAAAAAAATGGTAAGAGGTAAGACCTTACTTATCAGTATTAACACTAAATAGAAATATGCTCAATGTCCCAATGAAAGACATATAGTTGCTGAATGGATAATAAAATAAGATCCAACTACTCGCTGCCTAAATAAAGACACCCATAGATGAAAGTGAAGAGGTGGACAACAGATATTCCCTGCAATAAGAAATTTAAAAAAAAGAGTAATTATACTTGTATTAGATTAAATAGACTACAATTCAAACACCATAAAAGATTCAAGAAGGTAATTATATAATGATAAAGGGGTCAATTTAGCAAGAAGATATAAAAATTATGTATCTTTATGCACCCAACACTGAAGCTCCCAGGTATATAAAGTAAACATAAATAGATCTAAAGGAATATGGAGACCACAATTTAATAATAGTAAAGGACTTTAATACCTTTCTCTCAGCAATGGACAGATCGTTTAGTCAGTGAATCAACAAAGAACACTGGAGTGAAATTACACTCTAGACCAAATAGGCCTAACTGGCATTCAGAGAATATGTCACTTAATTGCTACAGAATACACATTCTATTCATCAGCACATGAAACATTCTCCAGAATAGACCATATCTTGAGCTACAAAGCAAGTCTAAATAAATTCAAAGAGTAGAAAATATATAAAAAGTATCTTCTTTGACCACAATGGACTAAAACTAAAAATCAATAACAAGAGGAAGATCAGAAATTTTATAAACACATGGTAAATAAACAACATGCTCCTCAAGAAGTAATAGGTAAATAAAGAGATGAATTAAAAAGTTTTTAATATTCTTGAAGCAAATGAATATGAAAATACAACCTACCAAAATCTGTGACATACAGAAAAACTAGTCTTAAGAAGAAAATTTAAAGCAATAAATGCCTACATCAAAAAAGTAGAAAAACTTTATAAAAACAGCCTAATGAATCATTTCAAGGAACTAGAAAAGCAAGACTACATCAAACCCAAGATTTGTAGAAGAAATAGATAATACACATCAGAGCAAAAACAAATGAAATTCAGACAAAGTAAAACAGAAGTCTAACAAAACAAAAAGTTGCTTTTATAAGAGATAAAATTGACAAACTTTTAACCAGACTAAAAAAAGAATATCCAAATAAATAAAATCGGAAACAAAAAAAGAAGATACAAGTTAGACCACAGAAATGAAAAGAATTATTAGAGAGTATTATAAACATCTATATGTCAACAAATTAGAAAACCCAGAATAAAATTCCTGCTAACCTACTAAGACTGATTAATGAAGAAATAGCAAACCTCAATAAACCAATAATGAGTAACAAGAGTGAAACAGTAACAAAAAGTCTCTCATCAAATAAAAGTCTGTGATCTGAAGGCTACACTGCTGAATTCCACTGAACATTTAAAGTAGAATTAATACCAATTCTACTCGAATTCTACTAAAACATTGATAAAGAAGGACAACATTCAAATGTATTCTATGAGGTTAGCATTATCCGGATACCAAACCTAAGCAAGGAAACAATAAAAAGGAAGAAAACTACAGTTCAATATCACTAATGAACATAAATGCAAAAGTCCTCAATAAAATACTAGCTGATTGAATTCAACAACACATTAAGAAGATCATTCACATGATCAAGTGGGATTTATCTCACTAATACAAGGATGGTTCAATATATGCTCATCAATAAAAATATACATTACATTTACAGAACCAAGTAAAATGCTATTGTAATCATCTAAATTGATGCAGAAAAAAGCATTCAATGAAATATAACATTTCCTTATAATAAAAAATGCTCATCAAAATAGGTATAGAAAAACATAGTCCAAAATAATTAAGGCCATATATGAAAAAAAACACAGCTAACATTGTAATTAATGAGGAAAATTGAACACCTTTCGTCTAGGATCATGAACAAGAAAAGAATGTCCACTTTCATCACATTATTTAACATAGTACTGTAAGTCCTGGTCAGAGCAACTAGGCAAGAAAAATAAATAAAACACATCCAAATTGAGAAAAAAGGACATCTAAATTGAGAAAAAAATTAAAGAGCATACAAATTGGAAAGAAAATCAACTAATTTACCCTTGCTAACAAATGACATAATCCTATTCTTTGAAAAATTTAGACTCCACCAAAAAACTCTTAGAAAGAGTTCATATTGAATGAATTCAATAATGGTGCAAGATACAAAATTAACATATATTCAGTAGCATTTATACATACCAACAGTGAATAATCTTAGAAATAAATCAGAAAATAATCTCATTTACAATTGGTACACATAATGTAAAATACCTAATAATCAATTTAACCAAGGAAGTGAAGTCTATACAAAGAAACTATAAAACACTGATAAAAGCAATAGAAAAGTACACAAATGAATGGAAAGATATTCCATGCTCATGGATTATGAGAACTAATATTGTTAAAAAATAACAGTATTATAAAAACCAATTAATATATTCAATGCAACTCCTATTAAAATACCAATGACATTGTGCAAAGAAATAGAAAAATATCTTAAAATTTATATTGAAACATGTAGACCTTGAATGGCCTGAGGAAAAAGAACAAAGCTGGAGGCATCACACTAACTGACTTCAACATCTATGACAAAGCTATAGTAACCAAATGAGCATGAAACTGGCACAAAACAGTCTCATAAACTAATGGGTCAGAATAGGGAACCCAGATATAAATCTAAGCATTTAACAGCCAACTCATCTTCAACAAAGATGTTAAGAACATGCACTGGGGAAAGGGCAGTCTCTTCAATAAATAGTGCTGGGAAAACTGGATATGCATATGCAGAAGAATGAATTAGACTCCCTATCTCTTACCATACACAAAAATAAAATCAAAATATATCAAGGATTTAAATATAAGACCTGTTACTATAAAGCTACTAGAAGAAAACACTGGGAAATGTTCCACAGAACTGGTCTGGGCAAATATTTCTGTGTAAGACCTCAAAAGCACCAGCAACTAAAGCAAAAATAAACAAATAAAATTACATCAAGCTAAAAAGCTTCTACACAGAAAAGGAAACAATCAACAATGTATAGAGACAATGCATAAAATGGGAGAAAATCTATACAAACCACCCCCCTTTGACATGGGATTAATAACCAGAATATATAAGGAGCTAGAAGAGAATAACTGAAATATTTCTAACATAAAGAAAAGACAGAACAAGGTGGTTGACACCTGTAATCCCAGCACTTTGGGAGTACAAGGCAAGTGGATTACTTGAGCCCAGGAGTTTGAAACCAATCTGTGCAACATGGCAAAACCCTGTATCTATGAAAAATACAAAAAATAACCAGGTGTGGTGGCGCACGCCTACAGTCCCAGCTATTTGGAAGGCTAAGTTGGGATGTTGGGAGTGTTGCTTGAGTATGGGAGGCAGAGGTTGCAATGAGCCAAGATCACACCAATGCACTCCAGCCTGGGTGACGGAGCAAGATCCTGTCTCAAAAACAACAACAGCAGCAATACAAAAATAGATATTTGAGGTGATGGTATCCTAAGTACACTGATTTGATCATCACAAATTATTTCAATGTATTCAAAACTGGAATACCTATTACGCAGCAGTTAAAAATACATTTGATGAGTAAGAAGGTATAGTCAAGAATAACTCCCAGACTTCTTGATGGGCCTAATTTGGGGTAAGAAGACGAATCAGTTGTAGAGGATCTGTGCTTTCTATATCCTCCAAGCCATGTTAAGCGCTTTGTTACAAAATTATTTCTGCTTCATCCTCATGACAACAATAATGAAATAGAGTATTCATTCCTATTTGACAGATAAAGACACTGAGTCTTAAAAGTTAAAAATAAAAGAAACTTTCTCAAGTTCCCTCAGTAAAGTTGGAGTTAAAATTTTGTTATAAACGTCCTTCTCTGGGAAGATAAAAATATATCCAGATTTACATAAACGGTAAATAGCAGAAGTGGAGTTAAAATACCCTGCACAGAATATTTAGGAAAATTAGATTGAGATAAAAAATGTAAGGTGATATAAATTACATTAATAAATAGTTACAATATTAATGAAATTCCCTTTGATTCTAAAATGGCACATTTTAAAATATTGGAACTTAAAACATTTATGTATATAGTTCAACATATGTATTTACTTAATACTAACCTGATATCATCTGATACCTATATTAGTTAAATCACTCTCAACTGATAGAGATAATTTTATATATTACTTGTGACTCTTATACTCTGTATTTTTTACAAGCATCTGGAATCCTAGTTATTTCAAAACCTTTAGTGAATAGTTTTTTGACAATTTAACAGGCAAAATGTACACATTTCTGATTCTTAACCTTGGAATATCTTCATTTCAAGTTTTACACTTTCTACCGTCTTTCCACATTTTAGCTGAAAATGCTTTTAATCAGATCACCAAGTCCTGCCAGATCCATTCGTCCTGGGCCATGTGAGAAGTGCCCAATTCCTGCCAAGTCTCTCAAACCAAATTCAGTTCTTCCACACCATCTACCTAGCCAATGGTTCATTTTTCCATACACTCTTTTCACTTTTAGTGTCATACTATTCAACAGGAAAATGAGATAAAAACACCATCTGTGTCCCCTATAAATAAATTCAATTTGCTAGATAAAATTGCAGGTTTATTTTAGCAATATCACTTGCTCCTTCACTGGTCAGAAGGGGGTAGAGGTTGATGGGTTTGATAAATCTTGGCATGTTCTCTTGTCATTTCTTAGTAAAACATTCCAGAAAAGCAAGACATTTCTAAATTAGCTTCATGATGATTCTGTCTCCTACAATGCTAACCTTATCTCCAAGAAACTGTGGCCTAATTTTCCAATGACTTTTAGGAGATGATGCCATGATTTACAATAAAGTAGTGGTTTTATTTTTTTGTTGTTGTTGTTGTTTTTGTTACTTTCGTTTCTGTTTTTATCCTTTATGTCTGCATGTTCTAAGAACCACACAGATAAAGAAGCTTCTTAATCATTAGGTAGGCCATTAATTTCTGCCCCTCTAAGCTAGTGATGTCAATTCCTTGTCAAAGATAAGAAGAATTTTCAATACTGCTTTTTCCACTGTTATTTCTTAACAAATATTTAGAAGTTTTCATCCCATTATGCCTATATGAAGCCTAATGAGACACTCTAATCTGTTATTGCCTCACTGTGACACAGCAAAAATCACAAGGCTATGAGCTTTGCAATTCTAAATTTGTTTCTAGTCTTTCACCTGGAGCTACTGGTCAGAGGAAATTCAGTAAGGTCTCTGAATTGCAATTCGCTCATATCTAAAATACGTATACATATTTTACGCATATATACATTTTTACATATATATATATATGTCCAAAGGCTCTTAAAAATATTCTAAAAATATGTGAATGAGTTATATGAAAAAAAGACATAACATGGTTTACTTTTGTTAAATTAGTATAAGAAATTAGAGTGCAATGTTTCTGATAATTTGTTATTTATTTAACATTTTGAACTTAAATTTCTCCAAAGAGAGAACTACTCTGAGAAACTGGATCTGTCTTAGTCACTTTCAATATCTAAGAAAGAATTTTTGATTTTTTTTCTTTGAAACAGTGTCTCACTCTATCGTCCAAACTGGAGTGCAGTGGGGTGATCTCATCTCACTGCAACTTCTACCTCCCAGGTACAAGTGATTCTTGTGTTTCAGCCTCCTGAGTAGCTGGGATTACAGACATGTGCAACCACAACCAGCTAATTTATATATATTTAGCAGAGACGTTGTTTGCCATGTTGGCCAGGCTGGTCTCAAACTCCTGACCTCAAGTGATTTGCCCACCTCGGCCTCCAAAGTGCTGAGATTACAGGCATGAGCCACCACACCCAGCTCAATACTTGAAACTATTATATAACACCCAAAGATACAAAGAAAGCATTTATGGTAAGGTAATATTTGAATGTCCTGTATGTATCCACATAAGCAATGTGAAATACTTCTGTTGAACAATAAATAAAATAGCAGCCAGATATTTGCATAATAGGTAAAATTATTACACATCATTTTGTAAAAGAGAATTTTCCACAGGAAAAATTATGTATGATTAGGACATACTTATTTTATATACTGATATGCATAATTCATTCAAGTAATGTCAAGTTGGATAGAAATTAATAATTTTCCATTTAAGAGGCTTGACTGTAAAATAAGGAATATACCTGTTCATCTCTCCCTCCTACTGCAGATACACTAGTAAGACAGAACTGATCACTAGAAGGAAAATCATTCACAGGCTAGAAGGAGGAAAGACTTTTACATATTTAACAGAAGGTACTAATTTACATAAGGCATAGATGGCCAACTTATTGTCTCTTGATCCTGTGAGACATAAGTTATTCATAAAGAGATGGAATCTTGGCAGAACTGCTGGAACAAATTTTATACCATGGTGGGGATGTAGTCTCTGAAAATGACAAGAGACAAGCATCAACCAAGAGAAGACATACAAGCATAAGACGGGTATTAAGTTGGGAAGGCTAGGTTTCTCTTGACCTAGCCTCCTGTCCAGTTCTAAATGTGTTCCAGACTTTTATTCTTTAGTAAGATTTTTTTTATTAAAATAAAAAATAAAATAAGGTGTTATAAATTTAGTAGACTTCCAACTGTCCTACGATTGTGACTAGTAATACCTGAGAGGTATTTGTGGTGAACCAATTTCTCACTCTTATATGAAGTTAATTTCAGAAAAAAAAATCAGTGCTAATTCTTTGTTTTCTAGATGTGATATAACTAATAGAATTCAAAGTGCTTACTAATAAAATAAAATGTGCTTGTATTTATAAGCTGTTAGAGAGAGCAAACTCCTTCTAGATGGATATCGTGGTGAGAATATTTAATGCTATTCCCCTGCCAGCGTCTTGAAGTAGCAGCCATTTTTCTATGGCCTGCATGGTGGCTTATGAGATGTCAAAACCCTCTGGGTAATCCAGGGAAAAGTTCAGTGAGAATGTGGGAAATAACAGATTTATGGTGAATATAAGATATGTGCAGGAAACAGAAGCAAAGAAAGGGTAGAAAGTCTAGACCTCATGTGACAGTAATTTTAAAAAATCATTTGTTCTCTAGACAAATCAAGATTTTTCATTTATTTTATTGTTTGACAATATTATTTTATTTTGCAGTGAACCCTTTGAGCTGCCGTAAGTTTAAAGATGAAAGTATATGCCTAATTACTAAACTATTTCTTAAGAAAGTTGATTTAATATGTAATTTGCACATAATTTTTAGATATTATCTACCATAGAAATTTTAATGATATTATTTATTATGCAAATGTTTAAAGCTGTATCAGTGTTCACTTCAATAGTTCCTATTATTTTCAGAATATTTTACCTAGAAAAAGTATATTTATATATTATTCTACGGAACATATATTTTTTCATTTAATAAGAGACAATTTTTTAAGATGCGAAAGTCCTATTGCAGAAAGAGAGTGAGGAGTGCAAATGGTTAATTTGGGGAGTAGGGAGGTAATGTCTATGTAGTAAACAGAATGACAATCCTCCAAAGGTGTCCATGTGCTAAACTTAATCTTTCCTAATTTATCTGGCAAAAGGGACTTTTCAGAAATGATTCCTAAGTATGTTGAGATCCTATAGTAAATTGGAGAGGTAGGAGAATTAGAGATCAGGGGAAACTTTAAGATGCTGTGCTGCTAGCTTTGAAGTTGAAGCAAGGGGCCCTAAGCAAAGGAATGCAGGCAAACACTTGCAGATGGGAGGGAGGGGAAAGGAAAGTTCAGCTTAAATGACAGAAATTTATTTTCTCACAGTTATGGAGGCTAGAAATCCTCTATCAAGGTTCTGACAAGGTTGGTTTTTCCTGCGACCTCTCTCCTTAGCTTGCAGATGGCCACCTATTCCTTGTGTCCTCATACGGTCTTTTCTCACAGAAAAAGTTGGTGTTGGTATCTCCTCCTTTTTCTATGAGGACAACAGTCATACTGGATTAGGCTGTACCCTAAAGGCCTTATCCGAGCTTAATTCCCTTTTCAAAGACCTCATCTCCAAATACACTTACTTTCTGAAGTACTAAGGAATAAGACTTTATCATATAAACTTTTGAGGAGACAATTAGGTCCATAATGTGGAAGAAGAGAGTTGAGCAGAGAGTGGCACAGACTGCAGTGTGGCTCTGGCAAAGCTTCACTTGACCAACTGTCTAGAATACAGAGATTGCCCAAAGCAGGAATCTCAAGTTTGTAGAAACCACTAGGCTCCATTATCAGTATCATGGTCAGCCATTGGCTATGAGCTTCCCTACAAGCTCAGCTCATGAGCGTCCTACTTTAAAAATGAGTCAAAAAAAAAAAAAAAAGAAAAAGAAAAGAAAAATGAAAAAGAAAAACTCACACCTACCAGGTACTATGCTTATTATTCAGGTGACTAAATAATCTGTCCACTATACACCTGTGACTTGCAGTTTACCTATATAGAATCCTGCATAGGTGCCTCTAAATCTAACATAGAAGTTAAAAAATGAAGTGAAGGATCCCTGCCAGTAGTAGCCAAGTTCCAATCCCAGACATGTCACTTTATTGTATCTGTCACCAGCTATGTTTATCCTGGGGGAAACATGAGGAACTTAAACATATTTTTCACTGGGAAAAATTTAGGAAGATGTATATTTTATGACTTTACTTACATATTCATTCCTGCATTTAAATGCAGATCCCTGTTTTCTTTTTATTAAGTCCAATGTCAATGATGTTTAACCAACTAGCCTGTGAGTGAGTTATCTGAGATTGGATATGTGGCCCTTCACCTTCATTCACTTCACTAATACATGCTGTGGAAATTCTTCTCTGAAAACACAAGAAAAACAAATTAAAAGAAAACTGGAAATAACACCAAATAACGTGTAGGTCTTGTTGAAATTAGCCCTGGGGCTGTACATAATTCAAGTGAGGAGATTAGTACATTTGGGACTTAATGCTGCCAGGAACCGTCATTCTCACAGCAGTCACTGGGAAGAAACAATTATGCAGAGTCAGAGTTCTTTGCTGTATTTTTATGCACATCTAGTTGTTTTAACTAATCTACTAGTCCCTGTGTAATGTTGGGGTACATGGGTTCAGGGGTGCCCTCAGTTCCCCTGAGAGGACGTTTCTCCAGGTTCTTGGTCTATCACTCCCCCAAGAATGGGAGAGAAGACCACAGTACTGTGTGCAGTAAATGCCAGACTCAAAAGTGTTTGTAGAAAGTGATTTATTTAAGTAGAGAAAGAGAAACAGGAGAAGGAGAGAGAAAGAAACAGCTAACTCTCACAATGAGTGAGAGAATCCAGACAGATGGAATCCAGGAGAGGAAAGCAGCTTCCATGCTGAGTAGAAGGGAATAGAGAGAGAGATCAAGTTTAGGAGGGGAAGACAGGCTTCCACGAGAGAGTGTGGAAGGGGACTCCACAGGGGAAATCCAGGAGAGAGAAAGACAGCTTCCATGAAGGGAGTGTTCATGGAAGGGGACCCAAACATGGAGTCCAGAGGGCTGTGGAACAAGGGGACTTTTCACCTGGGAGGAACCCCTACCTTCTCCAAGACCTCTGGCCAATGAAAGGAGTTCCTTAGAACTTCCACTGGAGTGATTGACTTTTTTATTCTTTCCGTGCCTGCAAAAATTTAAAACAGAGACAGTTAAATCTCCCGGATGGAGGGAGATGGGAGCGAGGAATGGAGCTAGGAAGTTCTTGCCCTTAAAATTACGCCCCCTTGTGGACCTGGAAAGAGAACACATTTCCTCACCTGGACTGATAGTGTAATTTAATTGCATGTATGAAACAGATCTTGTTACTTTGTTCATGTTTCAATATTTTGTGCTGTAGAGGGAAAATTAATTCTATTAAAGAACACATTTTGCAGCATTCTTTTATTCAAGGTAGGAAAAACTGTGACCATTAAAACAAATATTAAGTGATGACAATTATACAAAATATGTTCTCTGACTACATAAAGAATTAAGCTTGAATTCAATTAAAAAAAAACCGAAAATATTCAAATATTTGAAGATTAAACATTGCTTATTTTGTTAATTTATAAATTTTAAATAGAAATTTGAAAATATTTTGAATCAAATAGTAGTGAAAACATGATGTTGAAAAACATGTGGAATGCAAAATTTCACTCAAAGTGAAAATATGTACCCCTAAGTGTACATAATGTAAAAGAGGGCAAAAAGTGAACAAACCAAGTAATTTCTATAGAAATTTAAACCTTTAGCAAATTAAACTCAGGAATAATGAAATACAAGAATAGAAATAAGTTATAAAGAAAAACAGTACAAGGCAAGTTTGGTGTTTGAGAAATCTAATACATTTGAAAACATCTGGAAATACTGAGAAAAAAAACACAAGGAAGAAGGTAGAGCAATCAGTATCAGAAAGAAATCAATATCAGAAAAATGCCCTATCCTGTAGTCATGAAAAAGATAACAAACCTCTTATTTAGAAGAATCTTGTAAGAATAACATTTACAATTTGTGTTAAGGACAGCTTTCTAGATATACCTAGTTCACCAAAACTGACACAAGAAGAATTGGAAAATCTGATTTGTCCTGTGTGTATTAAAAGCATTTGTTACATAGTTATGATTATTCTACAAAGAAAACACAGGATGGTTTGACCGATGACAGCTTCCAAATATTTAAAGAATAAATAACATTATTCTTAGTGAAATCCTTCCAGAGAATATAAAAGTGCTTTCCAACTTTTTATAGAATCCCTATAAACCTTTCAATTGAAACCTGAAAATAACTTGTATATGAAAATGGAGAAGAGTCTTTCTCAATAATCTGTTTGTATCTTTATAAAAATATTAATAAAATGAATAAAGCAATATCTATAAATATATTTTAATTATATAATTTTCACTTTTTTCTAGGAAGGCAAAGACTAAGTGACATTTGAAAAGTTAGTCATTTAACTTACTACTACTACCAATTTACTACTAATTTGAAGAAAGTAAACAATCTAATAACTAAACAAGTTTAAAGGTAGTGATGAACTTGATTAAAATGAAATATGATGATGCAATAGGATATGAAGAATGAGAGCAGAGTTTCAGTGGGAGAAGAAAACATTAAGTTTGAAATTTAGGAAAAGCCTCTCTGAAGAGGTACTGTTTCAACTAAGATTGAATTAGAAAAAGCCTCTGTCACAGAAGGAACTGTTGGAAGAACACTCTGTACAGAGGCCTCAGTTCTTGCAGAGATTCTTTGGCAGGTATTTGAAAGAAAGGAAAAGAACCAGTAGTGAATGTTTATTGCATCTGCATTTAAACCTATACAAGTTGCTAAAACTTATTTTCTTTCAGGCACACTCCAATTATTACCCTGATTTTCTCCATATTATCATAAATTTCTAACAGAATTGTAGCCTACTCTTCTATATCTTCTACTTTCATTAACCCCATGAAGTGTAGCTTCCTTACCTGGAATTTCGTAAAAACCGATTTTGCCTGGACTTCTTAAGTATTGGTATTAGTCAATATTTCATGACGATGTCCTCACCTATTACCAACCTATACCAATATCAGCAAAGTAAAGATTCCCGTAATCTAATAGGTGAGCCCTCCAGGATTATCTCCTCAGTGCTAGACTCATCTTTATGACTTCCTATCAGATAGCTTCATCTCAACAATTAATATGCAACTAAAATTCAGAATATCTGTTATTCAACATCACTCTCACCAAACTGTTCTTTTGTGGTGTTTTTTTTTATCCTGATATGAGACACCACTGATCACCCACATTCCTAATGCATACATGTAGGCATCAGTACTAATACCTCACTCTCCATAACCACATCATCACTGAATTATGAAGTCCTATCATTTTGATCTCTTATGTATTTGTTGAATTAGTTTCTCCTTTCTCACTTTGTTTCTGGATACAGACTATCACACCTCTTTCCTGCACAGTAGCCCATCTAACTTGTTCAAATAGATCCTTCTTCCATATTAATTATCCACACTGTTTTCTTTCAAAAAATAAAATCTAATATTATATATCTCCCACCTTTAGGAGTTACACAGTGGATTCCTATCACTCCTAAAAGATCCTCCAACTTGTCTAAAAGTGCTGATTTGATCTGATCTGATCTCATTTTTCTCCTCAAACTGAGTTATGCTTCAGCCATGATAAACTACTTTTAGGTCCTCAAAGGTGCTAGATATTTTGCATGGCTGGAACAATTATCCTTACTTTGCCTCCCAATCAACCTTGCTCTCATTTTCTTTCTATATCTCTCTCATTCTTTAAGTGCCAGCTAAAATTCCTCCTCCCGTGGGAGACTCCTTTGTCTGTTATGCACTGTCATCCCATACTATACTTCACTTATAACACTCATCTCATGTCCCTGGACTTTTAAAATTACTTACCTGCTTTCTCTCTCAGAGAGATCTACGGAGAAAGGGGCCCGATTGTTATTCACTTATTGTTCTATAAACCAGCATTTAGTACAGTGCCTGGAAACGGAGCTGGTGCTTATTGAATAAAGCAATAAATGAGTGAATGAATGTTTCAAAACTACATTCACAGTTGATGCATTAAGCAAAGCAAAAAAAGGTATGTGACAAATGTGCACTGAAATCCCTTTTTCTTTTCATTTTTTTCTTTTGGAAAATTCTGAAATATTTCAAGCTTAGAGATAAGTATGGAAAATAATAAAACAGACATCTAGTTAGTATACAGATTTAATAAATGTTAACATTTCATCTACTAGGTTAAGATTTTTTTTAATCATAAATACTACCACGATATGCTTCAAGTCATATTGTATCCCATTCTCCTAAATTGCTCTCCAGAAACAATATGCTCAAGTTGATGAGTTCCCACTCTATTCATGCTTTTGTGAGTATATATATATGTCTGCAGCTATGAACAACATCCCTTCTAAATTGAGCTTTGTATGTTTTTAATGGAATCAAATTAAATGTATGTTTTTTAAAGCTTATCTTACCTCGTTATGTTTTTGAGAATCAGCTATGTTAGCAAAAAATGGAGCTAATTTATTTATTTTATATTCTGTAAGCTTCTCACTATATTACTCCACTGTATTTTAGTATTTAAGAATTTTTTTGTAAGTTTAAACAATGATTTAATGAACAGCTTATATATATTTTTATTAACACATACACAAGGATTTCTGTAGTTATATGAGTCAAGAATAGAAACGTCAGTCTACACTTCACAAATCTCCAACACTCCATGAATTACCAAAATAATAGTTTTTAATTGTATGTCTTAAATGTTTCTTGTATTAACATCTGTGCTTTGTCTATATGCCAGCTTCCACAAAAGTTCTATTTTAAAGTTGAATGAAGACTGCAAATGTATTGACTTGCTTTGTAATTCTGTCGATTAACTTGTGGATTTTAAGAATGTATTACTAGGTACATAAATATTCAGAATTTTTATATTTTCCTTGGAATTTTTTCCTTTTTAATTAACAACCTTCATTTGTATAATAATATTTTCTGTCTAAAATCTATTTTTTTCTAACATAAATAATATCACACTAGTTTCCTTTTAGTTACTTTTGTCTCAGATATAATATTCTATCATTTGGTTTTCAAATTTATAATTTTTTATGGTATAGTTATATCTATGGCTTTTCTCCTTTCATGTGTGTTTTAAAAATTAAACTGGGAACAAATGGTCTGCAAAATTTTTTTAATCTATGACAGTCCTGTATACACATGTTTGTGGAGCCTCTCCATGAGGAAATTTCACATTTACTTGCAATCCAGAGATATATGAGATTTTTGCTAATTTTCCAGCTACAGGTTCCCACACAATATGAGTGGTGTGAATTCAGATCACTCATCATACAAAGCACAATTCTTCACTTTAAAATTATTCCACGTGACTCTTTCTCTCTATAGCACAGGGAGGTCAGCCTGCTGCAGGTCCAAGTTCCTCAGCTCTTGGGGACTCATGAATGTTTCCAGAGAGTTCATTTTCACCTCACCACTAGAATGGTATTGGTGTAAAAGTCTCAGTCTTTAGAAATGGATTTAATACCTGCCTATGCTGTTTCAATTTTACAACTGTTAAGTGCTCCACATTTGAGCTCATTCTTCATTTCAGTGTCCAGGGATTTCTCTTTCTTGCTTGTGAACTTGTATATGCACTCTAGAATATTTTATCAGAGTTTATTTGTCATTTCATTGTATCTGAATGAATGGAAGAGGTTTTGAAAATCACATGAGATAAAGAGAAAAAATTTAGTTAGTAGTTAGCATTAAAAATTAAAACAGAAAATGACTAAAATCTAAACGTAACAAAAATTTTACTTTATTTGGCATTCTATACACATTAACACATTGGAGAAGCTCTAGAAAAATTTAAAATCTAAAAAATTAGCAATTTACATTTTGATATAAGCTTATTTTTAATGCTATCAGACTTACAATTAGAAAAGCTTAGCAATATTGACATTTTTCAAGAGAAATTGTATATATAAGAGTGTTGTTAGAAAGTCATTTCAAAAATAAACTATATGTTGCAAGGAAAGGATTTGGTGGTAGTGGCAGTAAAAGACAGTTGATAGTTAAAAGTGCTGGTAACATCTGAGAAAAACGGTTGAAAAAGCAGCTGAAGAAAGTCAAATCTTGATCATCCCATATGTAGCAAGCACTGTGATAGGTGGTTTACACATGTTATCACATTTAATACTACCACAACCTTATATTCTAGCTATTATTCTTATTCTGCAAATGAGGACTCTAAGCCTCATATTTTAAGTAACTTGCTTACAATTACATAGGTAGAAAGTTGAATGTAGGATTTCTAATTGTGTCCTTAAAGATTCCATATAATAGTCGCATTGCTTTAGCATTAATGTTAAGTCTTAAATATATCTTGCACATTGTGAAATATTTAGGGGTTAATGAATTAATTTGAACTCACTCTTTATCAATCCACCAAAGTGATAAAACTATTAAAATAGTAGGGTATACATTTTCTTTCTTTCCTATACTGATACATATTTCTTATTATATAATTAAGAAATAGAAAATATAGAAGACATGTATAGATGTAAATACAAATAGTAGCACAGGTTTTTAAGTAAGTTTAGGATGAGTATGAATATAGAGTCTCATAACTAAGTAAATATTGACGAAGACTAAGATCAGCTTTATTCAACATGATGTATACCTTCAGTTCCTCCTATTTTTTCTTCTGCTTTTATTCCTTAAGATGGAAATGATGACTCACTTCTCTAGTCTGTCACAGACACACATAATGTAATTAAATATTTTAAAATAATATTAGTGACTTAAAGTTTCTCACTTTATGCCTTTATGTCTCATATAATTATATCATTTTAGAAAAAGAAATGAGGAAGATTCTTATTAATAATGGATGGATTGATCTAACTAAATTTATTGAATCGCTTACTGTCTGCTGAAAGATTACAAACATATTAGTGGGTGGGGTGCTTTTTATCTTGGTCTACATCCCAAAGAAAACAGTTTGAAGCAAATGTTTGTGGGTAATTTCCTTGCTAAGCCATACAATCCCAGGGAAGCAAGAATGAGGGGAAAGGAAGTAAGGTAGGAAGGAAGAAGAGCAATAGGAGGGCATGTTACAAGCTAGTCACTATTTTGTATCAGTTGATGTTGACTATACAATGCCATCATCTTCTGAGAACACTTATGTCCTGCATTTCAGGACAGATTCTCTTAGGGGAAGAATTTTTCTCTCAACTGACATCTCCCCTTTGTCAAAGTTTTTTTTTTTTTTTTAAATAGTGAATTGACTTCTCCACATTTCTAAATTGTGCATATATAGTCAACAGGTGAGTCCCGTAGCATCTCATGACTTGACATCAAAAATAAGGTACAAGATAGGAATTAAGTGTTGCTTGCATGCATATGAAGTAGAGTGCTAACTAACACATTTCATATTGCCTGTGTCCTCCACTTTGTGTTAAATTTTGGATCTCCATCTATATGAAACCAAGATGACCTCTTTTTTCTTGAGAAAGCTTTTACAAATCTAACCAGTCATAAGTGAATCTTTCAATTCCTCAAAGCAATAATTTAGGTCAGAGTGTTTGCAAACAATTAATGTCCTTCCCTGTTGAAGGGGGTAAATCAGATTCATCATCTTCCTTCACTACCCATTTTAGAAGTCCCTGAAACCTAAACCCAGCACAGCGCAGTTTTGACTTAGGTTTGTTTTTTATGTTATAGTTTTTCTGTTTTGTTATTGTTGCTGTTGTTGTTTTCATGAGACACTTATTAAAGTGTCTCAAACCTATATAGCCTAAGGAGCTGAGTCTTTAATTGACTTGTCCTAGTTAGACTGTGGATGTTGCCATTTGCCCACTTGCCCTTATCCCTGGCATTAAACCAAAAAGAAATGTCTTAACAAGCACTCTGAGATCCACTCATATTTCTCCTCATCTTCATTGTGAAGCATAAAACTTATCTTTTCACAGTTGATTATTACACCAGAATATTACTTATCTTTTACTTATTGATCCCCTGGAATGAAGAGCTTATATGATAATTGAGCATCTACATGTTTTTTTTTGTTGTTGTTGTTTTGTTTTGTTTTTGCCAGAATAGTTATCTCCTAGGAGCCAAGATTTCTACCCAGAATAATCCCCTCCTTGGTTTCCACATGTCAGGCATACATTTTGCACAGGTGTTAGCTTGAGAAAAGTCTCAAGTAGAAATACATTATTTAAGAAATGAAGGAAATATTGGTAGAGAAGTGATGAACCTCATCAGGGAAAAGAAGGCAGACACCAAAGGGTATATTATCAAGCCATTGATTGAACTTAATCCCAACAGAAAAACACTTGGAAATATAGGCAAGCAAATTGTGATGTTTATCTACCAAATTCTCTTCTATCAGTGATTAAGGATGCTTGTAGGGAGTAAGTGTTAATTCACAGGCACTATAAGCCTGCCTTGCACATAGCTTTGTAGAAAGACTTCAGGCAACAAGATGCAGATACTGGCAAAATTCCTACTGGAGCTCACGGGAGTCTTAAGGCTTAAAAAGGAATCCTCAGAATCTCAGCAGCACCTGCTTAAGTGGATTTACTATAGCCTAGGGTACAGAACCCAGTCTCACAGGATGCTGTTGCTAAGCTGGCACCTTAACTGGGTGTTTAACGACTATTCCATTGGATGCACAGGTATATGGTAAGAAGATTGGATTCCACTGTCATGCACTTATTGTCTTATCGGCTCCACTGCAAAATGCGTCTTTTGGCCAGAAACAATGTCGTATGGGTTATTTGGGTATTAGATTAAGCATTCCTGAGCCCTTGTATGGCAAACACTTGGTAAGCAGGGAAGAAAGTATGGATTTGGTTAGGATGAATCAAAGTTGTCTGATATACTACCAGCTACTCTCTGAATGTGTCGCTTAGATACCTGGTGTGATATGAAGGCCTCAATATTAGTCTCTACTCTGGGTAGGTTGTGTATTCTTCAGTGAATGTAGATAAATAAGTCTTGGTGAAGGAGAGCTTCTGGGTCTGTACTTATCCCCCGTTCCTACCACCTAGGCTGTTTGATCTCATTGTGCAAACACTGGGGTGGCAGAGGGCAGAGATAAAATATATAAGCCAAGCCACCCTGTAATACTGTTTTTTGAGAACTGACTTGCTGTAGAAGATTTCAGTTGAGCACTAACATATGACACAAAAATCTGCACATTCTGGGCACAAACCCAGAACACCATGTGGATATGTCTATCTGTGGACTATTACTCTAGACATTCTACTTCTGAATATTTCAGTCTTACTCCTTCCAGGAACTGACTTTCTCAAACCATTTGGCACTATCCTGGAATCCACATATTTCTGGTCACTCATCCTTTCTTTAAAAACCAAATGACCAAATGTACCATACAAAACTGAGACAGTTTTTCATAACTGTTCTTTAGGACCTCTGTTAAGTGAAACTGCAATGTGGAAACAACTGATTTTCAGCTAGTGCCAGTATAAGGTGCTGAGCCATGTGAGACTCAGGCTCACTTCTTTCCCTCTCTGCCAGTTGGTTTTAGTAGATTTCTGTTTAGGATGTAGATGAAAGCTGAAAAGAGGCAGGTGTAGAGCAGAAGGAAGAACCTGATAGCCCGAGACACCAGGACATGCTATTTTGTACTGGTTATTAATCTGTTCAGGCCTGATTCAAATTGTATGATTTTCATTGTTCCATGCTCACTGTTGCAGACACCTCCCTATTTTACTTATTTTTATCTCCTGACATATAACTCATGGTCTAGGCACAGAGTCACCATGTGCCTCATGATAAGTCACTCAAGTTCTGTGAGGGAAGAAAAGCGTGAAAGTATTTACCATAGAGTCAATAAACATTAAAAACAAATATTCTTATATTTTAAAAATAAATTACAGAAGTACAGCAAACACAAAATAATTCAGGAGATAAATATACAAGCTCCTAAAATCATGTACATCATTATCACTGCTGCCCCCTGAATGTAAAGTCTATTAATCTCTTTCATCATGACTTTACATTTCCCTCTGACATTTCCATTTGCATTAAATTTAAATACGCTAAATAATTCTTCAACTTAAGATTTTTCAGCTGTTACTTTTCTTAAACATTATATTTTAATATGTAATAAATTAAAATGCATGATTTTAAATTCAACTTTAAAATTAATTTTATCTTTTAGACTTTTCTAAATTGCATTTCTCTTTAATTTACATGATTATTTTCAAACTTTAAAAAAGTGACAGTTTTTTTTAGACGTTGTCTTTTAAAATACAACAAATTAGGGGCATTTTTAAGAGACTTTTTAATTTTTAGTTTTAATATACTATTATTTCTAACAATTAGTCTTGTTTCACATTTTTATCATAGAAATTTAAAAAGAACAAATTTAAATCTAAAATAAAAACTGAAATTCTGTCACTTTGTCATTTTGAAAAATTAAATCGTGATACTCCTTTTCTTAAAACTAGTTTGATAGAATACTACTTATATATTAATGTGTTAAGACTGAGTGAGAGAAAAATTAAAATTCTCGCCTTTATTTCCTACCTGAGAGTATGAGCAAAGCTTTTCCTAGAATACATTTTGATTAGTATTTAATTGGTATTTATTCTGACATAATTATAGAATGAATTTCATACTTTTCAAAACATATTCTCTAGATTCTTACTATTTTCAAATATTCCAGTTAGAATTTTTGTGTGAGTTTAACAGCCATTAAAATAGTTTTCCAACTATTTATCCCCCTATGTGTGTGTGTGTATATATATATATATCTTATTTTCAGGTTGTCAATTATACAAAGCATTCTATAAATCCCTTATTGCATGTTTAAAGACTCATTTGTTTTCTCTTTAAGGAAGTGATACAAATTACTGAGTCAACATTGTGGAAAATTTTCCTGTTAATTTTTTAGTAAGTAATTTCGGTTCACTAACCAATTGTTCAGTTTTGTTTTCTTCGTACTCAGTTGATGCTGAATTATTTGTTGTTTATCCATTGAAAAGAAATCTGTCTTTCTCCCAGTAATTTAACATTGTGACTAGTTAAAGTACATTTATATGAGTGACTAGATCAGCCTGAATCTGAAGGAGTAATTTAGTTTAATTGTCTGGAGGCCTACTTAATGTTGGTGTCTCTGTGCCTGTTTTACAAGACTCTCCACACTAATTCAAGTTTTAAAATAAATCTCTGATTCAACTGCTTTCCTTTGGGCTTTAAATGCTTACAATAAAGGTTTAAAGCTAATTTAAGAATATATCTAAACAAATAAAAACATAAATCTACCCTGAATATTGCCACTTTAACAAATAGCATTGTAAGATTTATACAATCATACATATATTTAAAGAAAATCAATCTAAAATCACTTAAATTATTAAAGCCACTGTTTATAAAATCACTTTCTTTTCCAATATATTTAGGCAATCACATTATTCTTTCACTTAACTAGATTAGACATGGCTTATCTTATTCATTATTTTCAGGAGAAAACAATCTTGGTTCTCTTTTGCTATTTATATAGTTTGCTTTTCGTACTACAAGGTTGAAATAATGGTGGTTTCTCCTTTTGCTTATCCAAACAGAATGCAAGGACTAACGGACCGTGTAGGACTCTAATATAAACTTCACATAAAGAGGAATACGACGATGTCAAAGGTAGAGTCATAAATGAGACCTTTTCGCATGAACACCCAGCAGTCTCTGCTTTTCTTTCATTATCTTACCTAGAAAAAAAATTGTTAACTGTAATGTAAATTTATCTCTTTTCCTTTTTCTATTTTTTATATGAAATCTCTTTTTTAGTGTTTGGTATGGCGCCAACAACTTTTCCAATATATTTAGGTGAAATAATGAATTTCATAGGTTTTATGAGTAATTATATCTCAGGTAAGAATGATAGTAAATGGACAGCCAAGATTTATAATAGGCATATTTAGTATATTCCTGGCAATGTTATAAGAATTTCATACTCATTTAATCATAATGACCCTAACAGGTTTGTAGATACTATAATTATCCCAATTTTCAATGAGAAAACTGAAACACAGAGCAACTAAGGAACTTGATCAAGGTTGCATAACAGGGAAGCTGAATATTTGGAATAAAAACCAAATAGTTTTTCTTCAGACTCCTGGTCTTTATCCTAAAAGCTCTCAGTGTAGATGGGATTCTGTCACTACTGTTGTCTGGGTTGAAAAGTTACAAAATTATTCTCTGACTTTCTTTTTGTTTACACTTGAAGTTTTAATATTTGACCAATCCAGTTGTTCATGTTTGTGGATTTTTAAAAATGTGTCTGTGAGTTGGAGGCAAGATTTAAACAATCCACTTTCTGCCCTGACCCAAAGCAAGGAGACTGGTTTGAACGTACAGAAGTGTGGATATGTTCTGCTCACTGTTTGCTGTCCTGTTATTCCTACAGGGTATAATCACTTTATGTTATTTCTTGAAAAACCCGCAGAAAATCCTTTTCTTACATAGTTTCAAATTTTGTAGACATTTGTCTGGTTCTAAACTGGGGGTGCTGGATTCTTATAAGACAAAGAACCTGTAGCTTAGTATTCTCTCTTCCCAATATAGCTTTCGCACCTACAGCAGCATGTTTGAAATGAATGTTTTCTGGTTATCTTTATATAATTTAACATGCATTATTAGAAAAAAATAAAACTAAGCTAGTTTTATATAAATCATACATAATTATATTCAAGTTTTAGATCTTTTAGGGGGGATATAGTGAAAATAATGTTTTGGACTCTCACCTACTCCAAAAATAAAACTAATCCAACTCTTTAGATTTTCAAAAAAAATTAATGAGGATGCACCGAGAATGTGTGTTTACATGAAAAGATAATCATAAGATGCAAAAGTAACCACATTCTAGTGTCAGATTCCCAAGGCATCTCTGACATCATGTCACCATTTATTCTTTGGTTTGTTTCTTTCCTTTTCTTTTTCTTTTTATAAAGAATGAATTATGGATAAGTATAAACAGCATAGGGATGTAAAAAAGCAGCAGCCATAACTTTGATGACAACTTTTATGGCACATGTAGCTACTTTCCAATTTTTTTTAGGCAGCTTTCAGATAGAAGTAAAAAATAACATATCAAGTCAAAAAAAAAAAGATGAAAAAGAAAAAAGTAAAAAGAAAGCCACATAATTATCTCAAGCCAAAACATCTGTGAATAATCTGTGGTACCTTGCATGCATCTAATAATTAAGAACATTTTTTCTTTAAATTAAATGTTTTTTCCATTTTCTATCTGAATAACATCAAGTAGAGAAAATGAAATAGTGTCCATTCTGTAGAAGGGATCAGACAACTTCTTTATTCTGAAATTCAGGCATAAATTGGTGTTCGATCAACCTAGAGTGGAGCATACAATGAAATTCCTGTACAGCAAATGTTTCACCATGATAGAATTAATTGTATTCATATACGTGTGTGTGTGTGCGTGCATTTGTATATCTAGATATATAATTAGTAACCTATCTAGTTTCTAAAATAAAATCCAATACAAATACAAAAATAACTAAAATAATTAAAATTCTAATTAATAAAATTAAATTAAAGTAGGTTGAAACATCTATTTTACACAAGCAATGTGTGAAGTTAGAGAAGTGATGGGGCCTAAAGCTCTCTTTTACCTAACACTTAAAAATTACAGAACTCAAAATATCTTAAAAGATGAGTAAGCAAAATGAGATGAATAAATTCCCTGTATGCATGCGTGTATAACTGATAGAGAGTGAGTGGTGGGAGTGGTTAAATTTAGTGGAAGTAATAGAGAAATATTTGTGGAGTAGAAAGCATTGTGCTGGTCCTTAACATGTATGTAGGATTTCTAAATTTAGACATAACAGCTATCTACAATTTGTGTTGAATACATAAGTCATAGATAACTTGTTTTCCTCTTGAATCACATTTGTTTTTCATTTTTTTCAATAGTCAACAAGACCTTGATGCTCATGTGGCAAATGTAAACATTCAGGGAAGTTTATGGTCAAAGTTACATCCAAACAATTTTCCCCATGAAACAAATAAGCAACCGATACTACCTAATTGAGAGAAACATTACATTATTCCACAGCCATTGTATCTTATTTACCATCTTTTTTCCATATAGGAATTCCAGCATACAGGCCAACTATAAAGTGATGATTATTATTTAGCATTTTCTTAATTGTATTGGCCTTTTCATGTGTACACTTAATGTGTTTTCAATAGTTGAAAGCATCAGAAAAACTTTTTTAACTAATTTATTATTTAACCTCAGTTATAACATCTTTTTTGATTACAGATAAAATTATTGCCCAGAGATTAATTCACTTACAGATTTCCTTATGGCTACTATAAGAATTCTTGAGCAGTTACCTTTCACGGAAGAAAGAGGCAAACGGGAGAGTCATCTTGCTGTAAGGAATACTGAATCATAGTTCATGATAATTCAACAACTAAATTAACACCTATGTAAAACACACAAAAAAGTTTTCAAGTGGTTGAAATCACGTGATTCCAAGATTAATGTTTAAATAATAAAATTCATTATAAAACATTATTGGTGTATTACCACTTCTGGAAAATTTGCCTCACCTAAATGGATAGGTTGAGATATTTATATTATACACATCACATTTTCAAGTTGTGTTTGGAAATCAAGTTTAAAATAAACATACGTTTTGTTGATTAGTACTTTTTTAACTGTCATGCAGAGCAAATAGTTTAAAAATCATATAATCCACCTTGCAAATACTATTGTGCTGGAAAACTTTAGAAGTAGAATAAGGTAATAGATATTTTCCTTTATAAAGTTTATAATTAAAAATGTAGACAAGATGGCTAAATATGAAAAGATAGTATAAACATTAGAATTATCTTAAAGTACACTAATTGTACATAGTACAGGAATTATTAAATGGATTAGACAATTTCTAGCCAAAATCCTTAAATGGCTTTGAAACTGGGCCTTTATAGAAGTTTGGTATAATAGTTTTAAAAATACAACTATTTAATTAGGCATATATGATACAATATTGTATTCTGTCATTCTCCCTTATGTCTGGAATGGTCCCAAAAAATAATAAGCCAGAATCCCGGTGAACTTACTGAAAAAAAAATGACATTCAGAGAGGTGTTAAGAGGACCATCTGGTTAGTGTCTGCTTGTTCGAGCTACAAAATTCAATCTATTTGAATTTGGGTCTATTCTGTACCCACCCCCCAGCCAACCAGAGTGGACAGTCCTGAAAATTAATGAATAAAAATCAAGAAATAAAAACAAGGAAAAAAGGAGAAAGCAGTCTCTAGAATACAAAAGCAAAATGGTTAAATTAAATAAGGAACCTCAAAATGAGAGAAGAAAGAGGGCAAGCAAGGTTTTAACTTAGCACTCAATCATGGATTGTAATGACAAAAACAAAGACAAAATGATTTGCATTATTAAGGTACTAGCTGCTTTAATCTGAGAAAATTCTTTAAGCAATCACATACATTCTAATCTCAGTTAATTCTACTTGGGATGGAAGATATGACAAAAGCAAGAAGTGTGATCTCTTTACAGGTAAGTTTGTTTCATATTGAAACTATTAAATATTATGAAATGCCTGTGGAAATGCATTATGTAAGAAGCAGTTGCACAATTTCTGGAGAAAGGTAGTAATGAAATGGGCTATATTGGACTAGGTGGTAACAATTAATATATTATGCTAAGTGTACATCTCAGTCTCATCACCTACAGGCAGCCACAATGTTACCTGCGTCTTTTAGTATCCTAATGAATTTGGAGAAATATTGGAAGTACTTAAATCAAATTTGAAGGCATTAGGTTATATAGTCAGTAGGTTTTAGGAATAGTTTTAATTTGTTGACATAAATGGTATTCAAATTTTTGGTCTAATCAAAAAACAGTGCCAGGCTTTCTTTGAGCCTTAATCCTTTATTAAAGAGGAACTGGTAAATAGAATGGTGTATTGAAACAGGTTTTAAACTTACATTTGAATGACATCTCCAGTACTTTTTATTTGGTTATTCAAATAAATTGCATTTATGAATATAACACATAAATATGTAAATTTATATATTAAATAGGTATTATATATTTAAATATTATATATTTAAATACTTATATATTGTATATATTTTAAATCTCTGTTCTCACCCTTGAGAAATGGGAAAGCTAATAAACTAGACTGGCTCCCTCAATATTCCCTTTTAGAATGGAGGTATTGGGAAATACAACTAAATACAGTAGACTTTCTTGAGGCAGAAAGTTTGGTTGTATCAATCAAATGAATGTGCAGGTCTGATTTGCAAATGAATCCTATGAAGCAGGAGGCAGAGAATTGCATAGATCATTGTGGTGGACTAATACACACTTAAATTTTAGCAAGATCTTGGGGATCGATGTATTAGAAAATGTTATCATATAATATGAACTTATCTACCCACGAAATATGCTCACTGCTGTGGTTTGAATGGTTGTCTGCTGGAAAACTCATGACGAAACTTACTCTTCAATGTGACAATATTGAGAGGTAGGCCTTTAAGGTGGGGTGGTGATTGGGTCATAAGGGCTCTGCACTCATCAATGATTAATCCATTCATGGATTAATGGACTAGTAGATTAAGAAGTGATCACAGAAGTGATCAGAAGCTTTAAAAGAAGAGGAAGAGAGACCTGAGCTAGCACACCCAGCCCCCTCTCCATGTGATGCCCTGCACTGGGACTCTGCAGTTTTATCAGCAGATAAGGCTCCTTGACCTTGCATTTCTCAGCCTCCATAACTTTAAGAAATAATGTTTTCTATATAAATTACAGTTTTAGGTATTCTGTCATAAGGAACAGAAAACAAACTAAGGGATCCACTCACTGAGTAGGCTGTGAGGCTAACCTCTTTACAAAGCCACTAAAAATGTCATTGGTAAAGGGAGCATCTACACCCTAGAGATACACTGATGGCTGCCTTCTGTGGGCAGAGGATAAAATGAGATGCTTCTGTTGACATACATTCCCTGATGTCAGTATTAATAATGGGATCTTCTTGATTGTAATTGCAAAAATACAGCAATTAATGACAATCAACCATAGAGGTAGTGATTACGAAGCACGTAGCAGATAACACATAATTAGAACGATCTCACCTAAGAGATTTTGTTAGTAGCTAGTAGATTATATAATCCCTAAGAGAATATGTCAGTCTATTAAGATGGTACTTTGTTTACCTAGCAAAATATTTCCTCTATGTCTGGGGAAGAGAGAGTCCTGAATTGAATTATCAGATGGAACTTTCTTATACCTCACCAAACTCCCATATCTTAATTCCTTTCAAAAATAGACTTTTTTGAATCAAGGAAAAGTCACATAGCTGGTTAAAGGATTCCACACAGACATCTGAAGTACACAGTGTATCTTTTTCCCAATCTTCCCCTAAGAAATCTATTTTGATTTACTGGAGCAAATTACATTAGAAAAAGAAAATTATATAGACTTCAGTGGTGTGATTCAACACTGGCTCTAAAGTAACTCTGTTCTCTTGGATCTAGAATGCCATACTATTTCATTGATCAGACTTAGGGCTTATGAGGGTCAGATGATAAATAGAGTTAACTCTGTTTATGTGCTCCCACTATAGTTATTTCCTCAGTTCGAGAGTGTATGGTTAGACTATAAATACTCAGACACTGGCAAAATTCCCACAATACTTCTCAGTGGAATGTGGGATATTGGTTGGCAAACTAATTGGAAGCTTTTGGGGCCTCCCTGTCCTTACTAAAACAGCAAATCAAAACAATAATCAATCCCTAGAGGCTTCATAGAATATAGAGTTATTATCAAAGACATCAAAGAGAGAGAAGAAAGAGCCTCTGACACACCTCTGGCTTTTCACCTTTTTATCTGGCAGAAGAAAAATGACTCTTAGAAAATAATAAAGGATTATTCAAAACTTAGGTAATGACTATTCATATTTATTTTCATTTTTATTGCAACAAATTAACATGATTTCTAATATTTATTATGCAGTAATGATTTGTTAAATGTCATACATTTTTTGTATATCCCAATAATCAGAAAATCATAGAATGTATTATGCTTTTCTCAGAGAGGTACAATGTTAAATCTTTATTTAAATCCTTAGGACTATGCAAACACTCTGCTTCATGGCTACAATTTAGTCTGCAGACCTTAAATACCTCATCACATCGTGGGACATAGCATGCTTGTGCCAAGGTGTACTATTGCTGATAGTACCTGATCAGGAAGTAGTTAGCATTCTGGATGCCAAAATACAGTATGCAGGCCTCTTATAGTTTCTGACATCTATAGTTCTACATATTAGAATGCTGCCTCCTCCAGAAAAATAAGTTGCTTCAGTTTACTTTCTCTACTACTGAGAAACAGGCATAATTGTGGACCTCTTTGGATCCTGGAGGAAACAGATATCATATTTAATTGTATTGCTCTGACACATTTACTAAGTGGCTCATCAGACTGCCAGTTTTGAGTTGGACTGAAAGCAAAAAAACGCTTTCCAGCTGGCTCAGACTTGATCTACTAAAAGACAGCTTCCACCCAGCCCTTATTAGCTGCTGAATATGATGATGCTTAAAATGCCTGTCTGATCAGGATGATTCATAACGCCTATCACCGGCTTAGTAGACAAGTCAGAGCAGAGGGTTCTTAAGTTTCAGAGAAATGCTAAGCTCTCTTTCGAGTGACCAGAAGTTATTCTTCGTTGGTTATTGTTCCATGGTGGATACTGAACACCAGACAATGAAACAAGTGACAAGTTCTAAACTTCCGTTATAAATTTGGTGTTAGGAACAGAAAATCAAACATTGTATGTTCTCACTCATAACTGAGAGTTGAACAATGAGAACACATGAACACAGGGAGGGGAAAATCATACACTGGGGCCTGTCAGGGGTTGGGGGGACAAAGGGAGGGAGAGCATTAGGACAAATACCTAATGCACGCAGGGCTTAAAACCTAGATGACTGCTTGACAGGTGCAGCAAACCACCACAGCACACGTATACCTATGTAACAAACCTGCATACTCTGCCCATAGATCCCAGAACTTAAAGTAAAATAAAAAATAAATTTAGTATTAGTTCATCTGAAAGTTATGAAGGCACTCACTCCTAGAAGAACTCTTCTGCAACTGAGTGTGGTATATTAAAGACTCAGCTTGAGGCTGGGTGCGGTGGCTTATGCCTGTAATCCCAGCACTTTGGGAGACTGAGGCAGGTGGATCACGAGGTCAGGAGATTGAGACCTTCTGGCCAACATGGTGAAACCCTGTCTCTACTAAAAATATAAAAATTAGCTGGGCCTGGTGGCACATACCTGTAATTCCGGCTACTCAGGAGGCTGAGGCAGGAGAATAGCTTGAACCCGGGAGGTGGAGGTTGCAGTAAACCAAGATTGCGCCACTGCACTCCAGCCTGGCGAAAGAGCAAGACTCCATCTCAAAAACAAAACAAAACAAAACTCAGTTTGAACAACTTTTAAAGTGTTCCTGTGTGCTTACTTTTGTCACTTCTTGCCAAACCCACGTTTATAGTGTCATTGGGATTTGCCTATAAAATTTTTTTAGCTATACTTAGAATGTTGCAGTTGAATAGGATAGCTGAGAAGAAACTGGGAAATAGAATATTTGTCAGTAAACAAAACTGTTATAAATTGTTTTCTATTTATCCTGGAATTAGGGACTACTGCAGGTACAGATATGTGGTGATTCACGGGCAGTAGCTCATGGTTTATAGGAATAATGAGGAATTTGGGAAGAGCAAGATTGGAGTATTGATGAAAAGGCAGTCTGTGAAAGAGGAATATGAATAGACCTCACTGAATGGGCCTAATGAGTGAGAATACTTATCCCTGACATGAAGATTCTGTAGAGGAGGCTCTCAATAATTAGACAAACATACATGGTACTTTGACTTAAGGATGTCAATCGCGTTCTTTCCACATCCATCCCAGCTCTTGGTTAATGGGTTTATACACAGTGTGACCATGGTTTCAGGGACAGATTTACATGGGCCCAATAGCATCAACTTCTTTACATTAAGGCATATCTAATACTGGCAATTAAAAGTGCCAATCAAGAAACTGCAGAGAACTATCACTATGGTGCTATATCCTAGAGGATTCAGTCGACCACCTAGTAGCAGAATTATTACATTTGATTCTTCAGTAATTCTTTCCTGACTCTCTTAAACATTTGCTTAGAAAAAAATTATTCCCTTTCTATTATGTTGCTGCAAACACATCTTTACTTGATTTACTGAACACTTTATTCACCGTCAGGTTTCCGCACATATTTATTTTGAACAAGAAATTTATTTTTTACCATAAAATAAGTGAGGCAGCTGACAGATACAAGAATAATTGATTTATCAGAAACATCTGCTCTTAGAGAAAGAGCAGACTAGTGAAAATCAACTAGTTTCAAATATATGGGAGATTAAAAAAAATCTTGTATGTTTGGGGTTTTTTACTATGGAGTGTTATTCTCTATTGTCAGAGTCTATGTGTTTCGGTGCTAAGAAATGTAATGGTTGGTCCTCCCAAAACTATGGAAATTTTAAAATCTTATACAATAAAAAATTTTACTTCTTAACTCTTTCAGCTTTTGTGTCATATCTTGATAATTTGGTATATGAGGGTATCGTGCTTCTTCAGAGACTTAAGAATGATATATCTACACTGAAAAATAAAGCTTTCAGATAGATATAGAAATAGTACAAGTACATATTTTTCTTCTTACTTTCTCATCCCTTAAAGACACCTACAATGACAGAAATACTGGGTTTTCCCTGTTGAGTAAAGGATGAATATATTTTTCTTTTCAGATAACAACATTAACCAAGTGAGAAAATTTTACTATTGATTATTTTGTTTGTTTAGAAGTTTAAGAATGGGGGAAATGTTTGTTATATTTTAAATGTTTTTAAAACTTCTTTCATTGAAATGTGGGAATTACAACCCCTTACCTTAAAACTAGCTTTCAGAGACTGTTAAGACTAATAGACTATGTCAGAAGTGATGATGTGTAATTTCCAAGACTATTCTATAAAAAGCAATGGAGCATCTTCCGTGCATACTAGAGCATTTGTGACTTGAGTCCTGTGCTGCCACAGTGAGGAAGTCAGGCATATGAAGAAAACACTTTAGGGATTTTAGTCTCCAATAGAAGTTCCAATAACCAGCCACATGAGTGGGCCTTCTGACTTACCCATCCCAGCAGAGATTCAGATGACTACAGCTCTGTCAATATATAACTGACAATGTATAAACACTCAAGGCAGAACAGTGAGAAAAACAAAACGGTATGTGAAGATGCTAAGCTTTGGGATAGTTTGTTTCTCTGCCATAGTAACTGGAACAGAATCTTCACTGGTGCTGAGTATCCAAAGATGTGGTGAAGCGAGGAGGTTGGTGGATACATGTGACAGCTTTTCCAATGCACTCTCCAACCTTTTTTAAGCATATGGATTCTGGACTGTAGTTACATTTCCTATATTACCTTACAGCTAGGGCAACACACATGATTTTGGTTTTCTGTAATTAGACACACTCATCATGAGTTTGTTTAATAATTGAGTAATACAATCAGAATAGCAAGATTCTAGACTGTTGACTATAGTGATGAGCTCTTTAATTTTTGCAAAGGGCTTCCATTTTAGTAGTTGTTGGACTGTCACAGAAAGGAAGTTATTTTGGAGTTTGTATCTCTATTAGCAGCCTCCTGTTCTGAGAGTTCCTGACTTTGGTTATGCAGTGGCTCATTTCTATGACCCTGGAGCGTGAGCCTAGCATCTCTTTACCTCTCCTAGGGACCTAGTGACTTTCTACCTCTTAATAAATCCCTTCCTATTTAAACTATTTTGGATTCTGTCTTCTAAAAGAGAATATTTGAACTGTTAAAATAGTTATTTGAACTGTTAAAACACTTCAAAAATACTATTTTGAAGGCTTATTTAGTTTCCTGGAATGACGAAATTTAAAAAAAGGTAAATTGTCTGGAATACATGGCTCATGAAAAATTAAATTTTTTGTCTCCTACTATTTAACCCCTTGGAAGTTTTAGTAATTTTCCATTAATATGTTAGTTTATTTTTGATAAAATATTTATATTTCAAACATTTTCTCTGTAGAAAAATTAGAAATTCTATTATACATTTAATAAAACAAAACAGAAGAATCACAATGCACTAGTTTTGTAAAAGTTCTAACCTTTAGAAAGTATAATTTATGAGAAGAAGACTTATGAATAAATATGCCTATTTCCTCTCCTAATAATGTTCTAATAAGGCTGGTAACTATAAGATTAGAATCAAAAGAAGTTGCCTTTTCTGTTTAATAAGAATGTCATAACCTCTTTTCATCTTTTATTACTAAGGTTTATCTTTCATAATCATGTTCAGTCCTATGGGTACAGGATAAAAAGATTTGAAGTAGCTAGCTCAGGAAAAAGTTCATTATAGAAGGGAACTGATTGTCAATACTGGAAAAATAATCTAACAATAGATTATCATCTTGCATTTTAATTTAACTTGGCTAAGCAGACAAACAGGTCTAAGGATCTGCAAATACCTTTAATATTTGAGGAAGAAAAAGAATTTGAAGGTAAAATCATGTCAGCTTTTTGAAACTATACACATCCTTTGCCTGTTAAAATATAATGATAAAAATTTCCATTTTATAACAGAAGTTTACTTCTCACTATCCAAAAGAAGAATCACATCTGTCTTTCAATATCCTAAATTTTCCCTTTGTTTTTTGTGAATGCAATAAGGAAATGTAATACAAAGTACTTGTAATACTTTTTTGACTTTTTAAATGTATGCTATAAAAACGTAAGTACATTTAAACTATTCATATTGCTATTATTTCTACAGTTTGAAATAATGTTAGTCTCCCATTTAGTAAGATTACTAATTGGGTTTTGTTTACTTGTATGCTAGGTCTAATTTTTTAATGACCATTTCTTTTTTAATGAAAGATTTTTAAAAATATGGAGATATATTATTAAATATGATTATATATCTCACATAATGGATCTGCTTATCCCTAAAAACAAGCAATATTTCCAACTGCTTTCTGAGCTTTCATTTACGTAATATATGTACAATCAGACAAGGGGACCTCTATGTAAAAACCTAGATATATCAGCATTGTAAAAGTAAGCAAAATAATACAGTATCTGATGTCAGATGCAAGTCACTGATAATGAGAAGATACTTTGCAAGAAAATTAATATTGTATCTAAATATTTTATATGACTAAACCACCCAATGTTCAGTGATGAAAACAGAATATTTTATTCCTTTTTATTGCTGAAATACTAATGACTTTTATTTTTTTCAAATTTACTTTGCTGAAATAAAGGTTGGCTTTTTGGAAAGGAATGCTGGGTATTAGTACCCTTAGCCTCCAAGACAGGTAACTGTCAGCAGCAGTAAGTTAAATCTTTTTTTGAAGCAAGAAAAATCTTATTTCGGATATAAGTTTTGCCATCATACCAAAAACTGGAAGTGTTCAATAAATTCATAAATGCTGTCACGTTAGCTGTAACATTGTCAGGGGACAAAGAAAAGCCAGTGTGGGCAAGAGTGGAGTACATGCATAGAAAGGGCCAGCCAGCACTAATTGCAATTACTACATCATACTTAACAAGTTGCTTGTATCCTTGTATTTCAAAATGTTTAATGTATTTTACTTAAAATACATTTTACAGTTTCTTAAGACTAATGTAATACTTATATGTACTGATAGCTAGTTAGGTGTAATTTTTTAATGAGGCATAAAAATAAATCTTTACATATACAAAATTGTCACATTCATTAATTCATTTGCAATAAGCTGGCCTATCAATCTTGTGTTTGCTATTATTGAATACGAAAATCCTATAGGCAATTCCATTAAAATGAGGACTAAAATAACACTGCTATCTGTAATGGTTTTAAAATATGTCAGCAAATTATTTGACACTCTTTCCATTAAGAACTGGAGTCTAATATCTCTCCCCTTGAATATGAACCAGGCTTAGTCACGTGTTTTGATGAATAGAATGGGACAGAAGTGACATTGCATGACTTCTGAGACCATATGATAAAATGCAGTATGCCTTTTGTCTGTCTGTCTCTTTTCTTAATTGTAAGTGTCTCAGTTGGAATCATGCCATCATACTGTACAAAAGCCAAGCAACTCCATCTAATGGAAATACATAGGTGTTCTTCTCTCAATCCATCTAATGTCCAAGCTGATAGCCAATATCAACAGCCAGACACGAGAGTAAGCATTTAGACTGTCCCATCCCCTGGGATTTAAGCTGCCTCAGCTATGCCAGGTGGTGCAGAGATGACCTTGCTGGGTCCTGCCCAAATTCCCGATTTGTAACATTTTAAGCCACTAGGTTTTGGTGTATGTGGTTATGCAGCAAGAGATAACACAAGCTATCACTAGTATTATTAAATGTTGTTCAGGAGGTTTTCACCAATTCATTCTTGCATTCGTTTATTCATTCAACAAATATTTGTTGAATATCTGCCATATACAAGGTACAGTTTTAAGCATTCCACTGGGTACAGCAGTGAACGTTAAAAAAATTCCATCCCCACTGATGTCATATCTTAGAGGCAAAGAAAGAAAATACATAATGTTGAGCCAAGGTAAGTATTACCAGAAAAAATAAAGACGAGTAAGTAGCAAGAGTGACAGAGTAATGCTTTTTAAAAATATTTTTAAAGGTATATCTTTTATATAATGCTGTTTTAGATCTGATGTTGAAAAAAGTCATCTCTCAGGCTGTGACATTTCAGAGAAGACAGGAAAAAAAGGAGGAAGCAAGTCATTTTAATATCTAGAGTAAAACACTGCAGGCAGAGGGAAGAGAGCATACGAACAAATAAGGATACCAGAGTGGCTGGAACATGGTAATGAGTGGTAAGAGACAAGGTCTTGGCTAGATAATGTAGGGCTTTAATGCAGGGCTTTATTGATAACCTTAATGGATGATCCATATCTAAATGAATACATAAATTTGTACTTACAAGTTTAGAGGAAAGCCATTAGAAGGTTTTCAGAAAGCACCTTATATAATATTACATATTTGACAATTAAAACTCTCATCTCTGTGTGAAAAAGAGACTCAGGGTGCAGGAATGAAAGCACAAGACCGGTAGTGAGACCACTGTGATACCACATGCAAGAGAGAGCAATAGGTAAGGAAGATGGTAGCTGACTATGCAGGTAGAGGTGGGGATAGTCAAATTAAAGAAAGATATCTTTTTTCTTTGAGACAGGGTCTCACTGCTGTCCAGGCTGAAGTGCAGTGGTATAAACACAGCTCACTGCAGCCTCAAACTCCTGGAATCAAGTGATCCTCCCACCTCAGGCTCACATAATGCCAGGCTAATTTTTGAAATTTTTGTGGAGATGTGGTCTCTCATCATCTTGCCCAGGCCAGTCCATGACTCCTGGCCTCAAGCAATTGTCTCTCCTCAACCTCTCAAAATTTTGGACTTATAGGCATGAGCCACCTTGCCCAGCCAGAATATAGATTTTGAAAAGCAGAGAAAGATTCCTCACATGTGGATGCACCAATGCAAAATTTTCTTAAAAATAAGTGATACAAATTAATAATGTAACGAAGATGCAAGTGCGATCATTTGAAAATGACACAATTGCTCATGTAAAAAACTGAAAATGATCACAAAAGTTTAATGAGATATATAATATTTAATTTTATAAATGGAGGTATTGAGGCTTGGAAAATGTAGGAACTTGTAAGGTCACACGGTAATAGATGATTTGGGACTTAAATACAAGCTGACATCAAGAGGATACAATTATTTTCTATTTTGCCTCAATTCCAATATTACTATAAATATTTTAGTACTTGTCCTCACTCAATAAATTGTGAACAAAAATGACAATCTTAAATAAATAAAAAAGTTATAATTTAAAACAATGAGACAACATTTCTGCAAACCAATTTTCTCAGAATATTCAAGATTCTTAACATTATCACAAAATCCATTATTCATGGCCTAACCTAAGTAAATTATTGGAAAAAGAAGCTTTATACATGTAAATATTTGACTAAACATTATTATTGTTAATCATATTGACAGTAAATATGTATTAACACTAGGGTTAAGTTATAATAAAAATAAACAAAGCTGAAAGTTCTTTATGTTAAACTTACTAAACAATTAGGCCAGGGTCATCAATGTACCAGACCATAGCCATCGTGTCCTAAAATAAACTCATTGTACATTTCATATCTTTTTAAAATAAAAAATAATTCGCCATTTTGGAAATTTTTTAACTGATATTAATTTTTGCCTGAAAATGACTCCTATTTTGTATCTTTTGCTGCCTTTTAGCATGGAAGTAGGATTCCTTAGAATTACTGACAAATATTTATATTTTATTGCTTTTTCTCATTAGCCTCGTTTTCTGATATTTTATAGTACTATGTATTTAAAACATCAGTATGTGTTTATTACCTTTTTAAGAATTTCTTATAGCTTACATACCATAATATAATATGCATAGTGAATGAGTGGCTCTCATCTTTAGTTACAGTTGGAATTTCCTGGGGAATTTGAAAAATGCTGGAATGTTTGATCCTGGCACTGGAATGTTTAAAAGGCTTTTCACATCTTTATAATGTATCTTCAGACTTGAACTACTACGACAAATTACATAAACGACGTATTAATGTTTACCTTGACAGTTATTTAACATTATGATATTTTCTATAATCGGAAAGACACAATTTAATGTTTCCAAGCTTCAAAAACACGTCAATAAAAAAATTAAAATTTGAAGGTGAAATTCAGGTACTCATTTTCAGTATCATCTTAATTACATTGAGCCAGAAGCATACTATCAAAGGAATGTTTCTAAAATTCACTCAAGTAATTTTTAAAGAAAATGATTGTTTAATGGAGAAATAAAAAATATGTAATAGGTTATAAACATAACATTATTTTAAACAATAGAAAACCATTATATCAATTTTATATAAATGTATCTGGTGGATAAAAAGAATTGACTTTAACAACAGTTCCATTTTCAATTTTTCGAGAAAATATGAAACTTAAAAAAAGAAACAGAACATAAAGCCTATAATTGTTTCAGGATGTAATGGCTTTAGAGAGAAATCTCTAAAATTATCTTTGAAAATGAAAATTTAAAAAATCAATGATAATGCTGTGAAGATGCATGTGTGTAGACTACATGCCACTAGAGAATTCCATTGTACTTGGCATCTTTTTCACCCTTAATTGTCTGTGCCAAATGTGGCAGTATTATTCAAATTTAAGAGGAACTACATAGTGCAGTGCCTCTTTTGGGGGAAGATAAAGGTATACCAGATAAAAGTTTACAATCCCATTCTTCCCCCTTGGTGACAGAAAGTTGGGAGGATATGACATTATTGGAGTTTCTCATCCAAGGTTTTGGAAATTTCCAAAGCGGTAAAGCAAGCATCTCTGCGGGTTCCTCAGAAATTCCAATTTGATGAGATGAATTTTTGCAAAAATTTAGAGCCAAATACAGACATTTATAATTAAAAATTGAGTCTAGTTTTCTCACAGTTAGTAAGACAAAGCAACTCGTGCATGAGGAGGCAGGTAATATTTGACCAATGTAGTAAACAAAACAGAGGTGGGAAACATCCCACCATTACACACACACACACACACACACACACGGATGCCGAATTATAATAATAAAATAAAATAAATAAACAGTATAACTTGGGAACAAGAAATGGAGAAAAGGAAATTCTCAAGCGTCAGAAAATAAACACATACGCACACACACACAAAACACACACACACTCTTAAGATTATGAGTAAGGTAAAAAAAAAAGTTGTATGTTTATTTGCATGCTGGCTATAAGCGCATGTTTAATTTTTGGAAACTCACCAATCTGCTCATTACTCATAAGTCTACTTTTCTGTATCCATGTCAACTTCAATAAATAATTTTTTTTTTTTTGAGGCAGAGTTTCGCTCTTGTTACCCAGGCTGGAGTGCAATGGCGAAATCTCGGCGCACCGCAACCTCCGCCTCCTGGGTTCAAGCAATTCTCCTGCCTCAGCGTCCCGAGTAGCTGGGATTACAGACGTGCGCCACCATGCCCAGCTAATTTTTGTACTTTTAGTAGAGACAGGGTTTCACCATGTTGACCAGGATGGCCTCGATCTCTTGACCTCGTGATCCACCCGCCTCGGCCTCCCAAAGTGCTGGGATTACAGGCGTGAGCCACTGCGCCCGGCCCAATAGATAAATTTTAAGAGTTATTCTCTCTAGGTAATTCTAACATTCATTCAAGGGAAAAATATTTCCCAAGGGGCATCAGACTCAAATATACAGATCTAAGTTGGGACTTTAAGGCCCTGATAGGAAAAATAATTGAGCACCATTTTTGCATACAGTAATATTACAACTACTTTTCTATATAAACCTGAAAAAATGAAGGATTCTCCACTCCTTGAAAAAGTACTCAAATTATTAGGTTCACCAACTAGAGACTTGGTGGCAAGTTCATTGGCTACCTGCCTGGAATTATAAGTGGATGAGAAATGAAAAATCAAAACATCTATCACTTGTGAGTGCAGATCCAGAGTTTTACAGCCTAAGAAGAAGTCAATATAAAAATGAACTTTGAATCAGCAAAAGCTCTAGAATCCATGTGGCAGAAACTGTGCCATGTGGCAGAATCTATGACTTGTAGCATTCTGTGTTGGCTTTCTTTGTTGGGTTTCAAAAAAAAAACCTGACACTAAAGATAAGATCACTAATATGTATAAACCAAATAGAGAAATAAACTATGATTAAATATAATGCACAGCGAGAAAAAGGCAATATTGAATCCTAAGATATAATAAGACAGTATTCAAGTATCTTTAAAATACATATGTTTAGATGTTCACTGAGGGGAAAAAAAGAAGCAAGGGAAAAACAAGATGTTATAAGAGAAAACAAGTATGGAAAAGAATTAAATAATTAAATATGAATTCTGTAAATAAGAAATAATTGTCATAGAAATTAATAATAAATAGGTTAAATAGCAGTCAAGAGAAAATTGATGAGCTGTAAAACATATTTCAGGGAATCATTTATAATAGAGCTCATAGAGATATTCAGATGAATGCATAAAAAAGAAATGAAGAAGCAGGAAGGCTGGCTTGAAATCTAATTTATGCCTTTTTAGGGTATCCAAAGAAAAACAATAGAGGGACTGTGAGAGTCAATATTTAAAAAATGTCTAAGAATATCCCAGGATTGAAGGAAAGTATGAATTCTAATATGTTTATGTCCACACAACTACGTAGATATATACACTTTTATCAAACATTAGTCATACATGTAAAAAATTAAAAGACAAAAATTAAACACAATATGATGAGTAGATTCTTTGTACAAAATGATGATAAGTAGCTGAATTCATACTAGAAATAATGGAGACAATAGCAAGTTGAATAATAGTTAGCTCATTTGAAAATACATCTCCCAAGCCAGACAGGTACACTGATTTAATTATCTTTGAAGTGTGATTGTACAATAAAGATGCCTTCAGATCATAAAAATCTAAGAGAGTTTACTACTGCTAGATCCTGACTGAAAGAAAAGTATATGCAACATAATTTAGAATCAAACTGAGCTCAATCAGAGTGTAGTGAAGCAAGAGGAAGTCACTGTAACATGGTGATAACAGTAAATATTGACTGTAACATCCTTAAGGATAGCAGAAATAAAATTCTGCATAACTATATCATGTATGTTAGAACAGGAGACATTTAGAAGTAAATTTTATTGTTCAAAGTTAACTGCCTTAATGAGAAGGAGGATAAAATTCATCATTAACTTTACGTTTTCTTAGAAAAGCATAAATGTATGTATGTGTGGTGGTTGCTTTCCTTCAAAGTTCTATACCCGGCCGGGTGCAATGGCTCACGTCTGTAATGCCAACATTTTTTTGGGAGACCAAGGAGGGAGGATCACGAGTTCAAGAGATCGAGGCCATCCTGGCCAACATGGTGAAACCTCGTCTCTACTAAAAATATAAAAATCAGCTGGGCGTTGTGGTGCGCAACTGTAGTCCCAGCTACTTGGGATGCTGAGGCAGAAGAATCGCTTGAATCCAGGAGGTAGAGGTTGCAGTGAGCTGAGATCATGCCATGGCACTCCCGCCTGGTAACAGAGTGAGACTTCATCTCAAAATTAAATAAAAAAAAAGAAAAAAAGAATTTTTATTACCCAATCACAGCTAGGATTCTTATAGGAAGTAGCTTCTGCTAATTCAACACAATTTTACTTATCTTTTGAATGCAGTAGAGAGGCGGAGACCATTATTCTGCATATTCTAATGGAAAACAGAAATCAAAACAGGACAATAGCTGAATTAAGTAAAAATATATCAGTAATCTTAATACAAGTAAATTGATTTTGATATTAACATGCTGAGAATTAAGATTGGCTTTAAAAATGCCAGCAATATTTAATGAGCTCTTTGAAAAAGCTCAAGTTGAAATACAAGAAATCAATAAAAAATAAGATAGCAAAAGATAAGATCTGGCACATGTCAGAATACTTAGGTAGAAAGCCTATGAAATCATGCGATAAACAAAAATAGTTTAGTTTCAGTATAAATTAAAATTGATGCTGGAGAAAATAGCATCGTTGCATAGAGATTTAAGAAATTAGCAGAAGGTATGTGCTAAAAGAAAAAAAAATTATCTAACAAATGATAAATAATCAAAAGTCATAATCTGTGTCTCTGTAGCTAAAAATAGATATATGGAAAAGAAAACAAACAAAAAATATACAATAAAAGACAATTTTCTCAGAATAATAACAAATATCATTCTATAAGTTAAAAGGTACATAGTGTTCCAGGAAAATCTGATACTCAATTAGCCTCAGCTAGTTTATCAAACACAGAAATTATTGAAAAATTATTTTTAAAATAATTATTGTTTGAATATGATATGCCTAGGTATAGAGGGATCAATTTCTATCTTGCCTGTCTCAGAACTCTGATGAGACCCAGCACACCAGATGCCTGGGACCACTGAGAACCAACATGAGTTAAGTAGCTTGCTGCTATTCCAGAGGACACAAGGTACAACAGAGGCTAATACAGCTTAGTGGCGTGTCTTTTGCTGTGAGCAATTCGGGGGAGAGTGTGAATGGGCAAGCCCTTTGTTCACTGTACTAAGGAACTCAAAATGATGGGCTTTTTGTCAGCACGTGCTTCCAGGATCTCTGTTGCGTGAGCCGAGATGGAGGGTCCTGCACAAATAATTAAATACTGTAGCCAGAAATACTGCAAGTTACTTTTTCTTGAAATTTACTGCCTTTAGCCACGTGGTCACACCTTACTTCCAGAGGCTAGGAAGTATAATTTTCCCACAGTTAAGGAATGAAAGAGAATCAACCATAGTAATGCACTCAAATCACAGATGACTGGATAATTTTAAAAGAAATAAATATGCAAGTTATCAACTTTTTGTATAAATGTTCTGTTCTCATTTATGTTACAACGCATAAATACAAACAATGTATGTATATTTTAAAATCAAGAATCATTGAACTTCAGGGTATGTTGGAATAGTTTAGTTATTAAGAGAAAATAAATTGGAAAAGCCTCTTTAAAGCCACATAATAGCATCTTTTGAGAAATAGATGGCTATAAGACTGCCTAAAGTCAGGTAAGTCAACTTTTCATTATTTTTAACCTTTTTCTGATCTTAGAACAGGTGTCCCATGGCATTTGGGAGCAACAATGAAGATACAGCAAGTAGAAATCTTAAGGAATAAGTATGTTATTGTATAAGATACAGTGATACCGGAATGAATCTTCATTGACTTGTGTGTTTTTGACTTTTCACTCTTTTTTTCAACAAAACTCATTTAAAATAAAAATATAATTTAGTTGAACTAAAAACAAAAACATTAAGGTGTCACGGAGCCACCATTTCATCCCCACGCTGCCCATTTCCAGCAATGTTTATTATGTGAGACAAATAAACAATGTAATTGTTTAAGCCACCGTTGATCTTTTATTTCCAGCTGAACGCCTAACTCATTGTTCCATATATGTCAAATGAATATGACAAATGAATAAACTTAGGAAATGTAGTATTACTTAGTAAATAAAATTTGTCAAAAACACAATTTTATTTCATGACTTCATGGAAAAAGAGAAATAAAGGTCATTTTGCTAAGAATTGAGAAAACTGATCCACTATTTCTAAAGGTGAACTAGCTTTCTTACAAATTATTTGCCAACTGAGGTCCAAATATGCCTCCTGCTCTTCAGAAGTCATTAATCGAATGACCTGAGCCCAGAAGTTCTAACTGAAATGTTTACTTCAGTGACATGCTCTCAGTGTGACAGAGGTACAAATTAAGTTTCAAAGTGTAGAACCACCAACTTTTCTCTAACCAGAGATGTTTTTGATTGGGTAGCAAATCATTGTTTTGTGAATTTATGACAGCTCAGATTTTGGGAAAATGCACCAAGCGTACCTAATTTAAACTTTTCTAAACAGTATGCTCTTAGTTGTAAATCCATGGTAGCTAGAATAAGATGATATGATACAAAGGCAGAAAATTGACAGTGGTTTCAAATTCAGAAATTAAAAATAATTGTCAATCATAAGTACATATTGATATTTGTGAAATATCACAGCTAAAACTGTACTATCTTGTTTTCCCTAATCTAAACAATTCCCTAGCTAAACAGTTATAGCTTTTGTAACTAGTCTTGTAACTACTTTGCCTAAAACTTTAATTCACATCACCCCTTCTGGGTGATTTGGAAAACCGAACAAAGAATTTTATTTCATAAAGCAATTACCATATGCATAGTATCTATGTCTGAGTTTCAAAGAGCAAGCAGACAAAAAAGTAATTTTTTTCTAATACTTTCTTATTGTGCGTGTTTTAATGTTTAGTTAACTGTCTTTTTTTTCTGTTTTTCTAGAAGTAGAGTTTATGTCAACATAGGAGCCATACATCCTATATAGTCTATGAAAAGATTTTGATGTTCAGTAATTTCAAAAGGAGGGAGACAGAAGGTCCAAGAGTGTGGGAACGACAGGTGAAAAAGTAAAGAACAAAGATAAAAATGAACATGCAATACAAAGTCTTTGGAAAGAGTTTACACATAAGAAGCCACAAGAATTAAATAAATAATAAATAATAGTCAAACTCCTTATAAAATATTTTTGGACTCTCAGTATGCTAAGAACTGATCAAAAAAAGCTATCTTTCCTCACCACCCTTCAGTTTAATTGTCGGTATAGAACTGATATTTGGGTAGCTGCTTCATTTCTAAGTCATTTGCACTATTCTACTAAAAGGAATGCTTAAAAATGTATTTCTTTTATAACCTTTAACAACCATCATCTAGTTCTCATAATTAATTATTTAGAGCAATGAAAGTTGGGATTCCCAAAGAAATGAAACATTTATTTGTGACCTGGGTGGCATGCAAACATTAACCTTTAACTATATCCCACCTATTCTGATCACTCTGTTGGCAAAGTGACAGAAGTTACTATGGAAAGTTCAATATCTCATGCTTAAATTTTGTAAATTAAAGAGTCCTAAAGTTGTGACACAATCTTCCAAAACGTATGTTACTTTCAGGGAATATTCTGGGTATTTTAAGAATCTACTTCCATACTTTCTATCTTCTGAACTATTAATGAACAAAAATATTCTCCTGGCATTTTTGTTGTATCTACAAATGACAGAAAGCTGTAGCATGATAAGTAAAATGCATGATTTCATTAAAGACTTGAAAAGTACACACAGAAATGGTTTGAAAGATCATGTCATTTTACAAATTGATTTTACAAGGAAATGTGGATGCTCAATTAAAAGGGAATATGGTTTCTTCCACAGCCTTGTGGATTTCAAAATCATAGGCAGAAGAACTTGAGCATAAGGGATATGTTTGATCCCTTTTATGTGTAAAAAAAAAAAGGCAGAAACTGGGAAAAATTAAGAATTGAAACATGGTACAAGAGGCATACTACTAACATATTTAGAGAGTGTATAAAAATTGAGTTTAGATGAGACAAAATAGTGAATGCACTTAAGGATCAAGGAAAGAAAAAAAGGGAGAAAGTACTTGCTAGGGTATATAAAAGGGAGGGGAAAAAACTTTAATATTGAACAATAAAAGAAGAAATCACAAACACTAAAGATTGCGAGCTAAGTTACTTACATCAATATGCCCACAAAATGGTTTATAAGTTAATAATAAGCAAAATACTGTTATACTTAGAACCATTGTTTCTCTATTGTGATGTTCCACAGAAATTTAATAACTTGTTATTAATCTTATAAGTATCTGCCTGGTACTCTATTTAAGGTATCTAATTTTTAATATTCATTTGAATTCATTATCTTATTTGTGGCCTCTGGTACTTGACAGCTATGAATAAAATTAAATTACAACTCTACCTTTTGAAAAGTTTAGTGTATGTTTTGGTTATTAAACTGTTTCATAGTCTTCAAACTGTTGTACTTACTTGTCTGATGCACAATCAAATTTAGTCTGCACCCCATGTTTCATTGTGGAAAATAAATCTTAGAAAAGTAAGTTTATTCAGAATAGCATGTATTTCCACTGCTCCTTGGGCACATACCTATTTGTGAAGATGACAGAATATGTCAGTAATGTCTGTACATACATAACTAGTTGCAAGTGTAGTTATGTACAAATTAAAGAATAGAAAATGTATAATCAAGATAGACAGACCAGATTACCTACATGAACAAAATAGTCAGTTTATTTGGATTGCACACACAGGGCTAAGCTTTCAGCTTGCTAGTTGGGTAGCATAGGGCAAGTTATTTACATGTTCTGGGCCTGTTTTCTCATCTATAAAGTGGGGGAAATGTTGCTGAAGATTATTATTTGAAAAGTGTTCTGGACAGTAACTGATACATAATAATAAACTGTTAAATAAACTAATCAAAAATTACCTTCATTATGAAAAGATTTTAGTGGTATGTAACTGCAATATTTTAAAGTACATAATACAGAATAATCAATATCTGATATGATATAACATATAATCATCATATATTCACATATACAATTACTAGTTGAATTACACAATTTACTAAGCTTCCCAAAATACATTCATGCCCCAATGCATATTCCATTTCCAGTTTTCACAATTTTTTTCTTATTTTATCTCATCATACAAATTCCAATAATTTTATGATATTTATTGCAAATGGTACTTTAAAATGCTTCTCTGATTTATTCCTCCTTTCAAATGTCACCTTCTACTTGCTTTTAAACATGCTGTGTTTTTATTTAGCACACAGTATTGTGGTTTTATTTATTAGTTGACTTATTTTTATTTGTACATCATGACTTCTTTAAATATAGGACCCTACCTTAATATATGGTTTGAAAATTCTATTGTTCAATACATATCCTTCTTTAATATTGTAAACTTTTAAACAACTAACAAATGATTAATACATAATATTTACTCTTTTGCTACCTACAACATAAGCCCTACGCCCAGAGCAGTATTTCATAAATATACATTGTATTAAGAAAAAGATGAAAACTATATTTCATCTTAGTTGGTTTCCAGTGCATTGCCCAGGGGAATAATTGCCCATGGAACAATGAGTGAATCTCAACGGCTACTCACTTGGCAGCACACTGAGTAGATCTTCTGTTAAAGCAGCAGCTGAATTGTGGGTCAAGCTCAGCTGCACAGAACATCTGGCCTTCTGACTTTCAGTTTGGGGCGGGAATTTTAAACTAGGATTTGTTTTCTCCACCTATGGCATTACAACATATACATATGGACACTGCTTATTCACAAACATGCTACTTGTGATATTTCACTTTCTGCTACCTTGGAGCAAAGATTTGCAAACTCTTTTCTACCACAATCCACAGAAAAAATAATATGTATTTTAACCGAAAACACTACACATGCACACACATAGACACTCATAATGTACACAAAAGCCTAGGAAATAAAATTAATTTTGCAACCTGTGATATACTTTGATTTTTTTTTAATTGTACTAATCTCATTTTTTTCTACTTCTCTTTCATATTCCTTTCTATTTTATTTCATTTTATTTTTGAAGTGTTTGCTCTGATTGAAACAGGTTGCATCTGGAACTTTGTAAAACTTTCCTTGAAGGATGACATCCTATATCAGGAATATCACTCAACACTCCTTCCCCTCCATTGCCAAAGTGAAAATTTGATACGCTTATTAGTCTGCATTCTTAATCAAATCATCTTTAACACACTCTCAAATTTTTTAATAAAATATTTTCAGCCATTTCATAAGGTGCCCATACTCACCGAAAAACATGATGTTAAATTGAAATAGTTACAATAACAGATTTTTTTTTAGAACAAAGACCTCTCTTAACTTCTGAAGCCTCGTATCAGAACTTCATGGTTACACAATGCACATTTGAACATCTCCAGTATTTTATATGTTACTTTTTACCAATATGTTTTGTAGAAGCTCATTAAGCTGGAATTACATTCTCTTCCTAAATTTTACTATATAGGAAATTATCCTTTTCCATCAGAACAAGAAAGATGATGCAATTGTTCTTTACACAAAAGTGGAGGGGATTGAACATCCCTACCTCTGTCTCCAACCAGGCTGTTATATCAAACAAAAGTCTTTTCTCATTATGATGAATGCAAAAAACCTTGTTGTCCCTAAGAAGCAAACCATTGGAGGGTAAATAGCTAAAGCTCTTTTTTAAGAAAATATAATTTCTCCACAGGAGAACAAGAGAACAGAAGTTTCTGAGCAGCAGCTGCAGTTCTGCCCCAATTTGTCCCAGGCTGTGCTTGATTTGATGCTCTGCCTCTCATGGAGGGCACAGATACAGAGGCTACCTTGTCCTGTACCTTTAACGTCTAATGCACATGGCAAGAATTGGTTTTCCCTCCACAAAGGAGCATTCAACTTCTATTTAGTTAATTTCATGACGACCTGCATTTTCTGTACTAGGAAGAAAAACAAATAGTTACACAAATTATTTAAATCCCATATTATATTAATTATGACTGTATGCATTTGAAATTACCAATATTGTGAAAGCTATGATTTAAAGCAATTTTCCTAAAATAGATTAAGTTGCTATGATTGTAACGTAACAGATACACACAAAATAATTACAAAATGTAAGTGTTCCCTTTTTGTAATACATTATTTGCCCATATAAAAACATCTAAACCAATGCATTGATTTTCAATTTTTTACTTAGTTTTATATGGAATAACATTTATAATAAAACTTAATAAGAGCTGCAAGCACAGAGAGAATTAGGCCAACAAATATGACATATTTTACTAGTGAGGTCACCATTTTATACATTTACGAGTTTAATTATTCTAAGCTAAGTTTTTATTAAAAGCCTTTAAAAAATATTCCTTTCATTTTCTGTAGTTAACATTTATGCAAACAGAAGTTTATCTGTGATAATAGTGTACTTACAAAAGACTGACAGCTACCTATGTTCAAAAATTATTTCAGACTCTTTAAGCTTAAGAAATTCCAACTTGTAATGCTAATTATCTGTATGACAACTCTTTATTCTAGATGAGTATGGAAGTAGCTAAATTTATTTGTACATTAATAAATTTCAATAACTTCTAAAAAGATTTTCTTATCATCACTTAATAATTACTCAGAGCAGTATTTGATAACTTTATTTACAATGAAAGGCATAAATCCTAGCTCAAAATATATATCTTTGTCATCAGCAAAAATAAATATAACTCTTAGGATAAACCAGGTAAGTATGCCCTGTTATCTGAGCAAAGCAAAGAAGCAGTGACCTACTTTCCTTTCACATTTTGCCTACCAGCAGTATTAAATCAAATGGAACACATTAAAACCATCACGAAAGGCAGACAATAGTTTCCCTCTGATTGCCTGCCTCAGCCTGGTAGCAGTGTGAAAGTTACAAAAGTCATTTGTATCAACTCATTACCATGTCACCTCATTTCATGCCCCTGCTGGATAAGTGGCAATAAGCCCCGTGTTAGCATATTCCACATTGTCACCATTAGAACAAATCCTAATAGCACCCAGCTGTCGAAGATTACCCCAGACAGTTATTGAGATTTAGGAGGGGCAGCTTGCTACTGATTTAGGACATATTATTTTGAATGCCCTATCATTTATTCTAGAATGGAGAAATAAAGCTAATTTTATGAAGAGTACTCATGAATTATTTTCTTCATGTCGGATAGTATAATGCTCCCAACAGAGTGCTCTTCTTGCACTTTCATCCAAGGTAATGATGTTGTTGCATTTTATGCAGGCACTTAAAATGCAGTTTAATGCCACAACCACTGCCAAAACCCCTGTGTGAATTCCTAGGACATTAAATTAACTAAAACACTGAACAGTAAAATGAAGAGCTTTGATGTATTAAAACTTTTCTTTCTTCTTTCAGGATGACAATGAACAAAGAATTAAGCCCTCTGAAATGGTAAGGAAACTGGTTTATTCTAGTAATTCAGTGGTCTGAGAGAGGCACCTGAGACAGAAACAATTACAGAAGTGTATTTTCACAGTTCTTTCATGACATATCAAAGAACTTATCTTCTAGAATAAGACTTTCAGCGCTCTCTGCAAACTACCCATTGTACAGACAGTTTGTGGCAAGAATAACTACTGTCTTAAGATATATTTTTATAGCACAGCATTCATTTTATTGTGTTAATGATTACAGATCTTACAATTTATCCTACTTTCTGTATACAAGTTTTACATTCATTTATTAAGTTGGAGAGAGAAAACTAAATAAAACAATCTGCTTAGGTAATTAAACTTAACTTCAAGTTTACCTTCTGCAAAATCACTACTTATGTAATACATGAGTACGCAAATGGTCTATCTGTTTGTGTAGCCTGTAGAACACGAAAACTGAAGTGAGCCATTATGTAATGTAAAACTTTTACTGTAACTTTCTTTTTGCGCACCAAAATATTACCTATAATGAGCTGCCTTTTCAAGATGTTTATAATGGCAATGGTTAGGGTTGTTCTTTAATCAATACAAAAACTTCAGGAAGCTGAGAAAATGAGAGGTAGAGGGAGAAGGAGAGATTTAGTCACTTTTCTACATGTGAAAAATTATGATAAAGGTAAGATTTAACTCACAGAGTTTTTGTGATAATTACATTGTACAATAAAATGTTAATAAAAAGAGCTCATATAGGAATATTGTATAAAAATTTTATACAACCTTAACTTCTGAATTGAAGCAAATATGCATTTGATTACTGAGTAACTTATGATTAAATTACTTCTCATTTCTCTTTGTGCTTATATATCTGCAAAGAAACCTGCATTCAAATAATTGTCATGCCCAATTTTGCAAAATTCCCAGTTTGGTCTTTTGGGTTTTTGCTTCTTAGGGAAATAAATGCTTCCATAGCATTCAAATAATTGATGACCTTAAATTTATATAAAAGTATTTGCTTTTTATCAAATATAAGGAGCCAAGCTGATACACGAATATAAGGATTAAAGTTGAAGTTAAGGCAACAAACTTCAGGTTTGCTGGACAGGTAAATTTTAACAATTAGAAAAAATTGGAGATGAATGACATTAAGAATATTTTCTGATAAAAATATAATTACATGAGAAAAAGTTTCTATTCACATATTTATTTTTTAACCATTTAATAAAAAATATGACACATGCCAAGTTATGTGTTAAGTGTAGACAATGAGGGTCCAGGAGTGCTGGCACTTCATTGAGGTCCCTCTCCCCACCATGTATTTCCAAAAGAATCTTTCATCTGAAAATTAAACTTTGAAAATCACGATCAGAATAGATCATGTTAAAAGCAGTCAAAATCTTCTCAAAAATTGACTTTGATTTCAGGTCAGAGTAAGTTTTGTGGCAAAGGTAAAACTCCCATATTTTAAGTTCATATTTATAAACTGACAATTATAATTTGATTTCTCTTTCCTGTAATTTACCTATAGAGAAATCATTCACTTCCCAGATAACTTGTCTTTCAATTTCTTTGGCATTATAGTTCAAACTGAAAATTAATAAAGTGTCATTTATATCTATATGGGTGATCATGATGTGTATCTATTCTAAAAAGAATATTCCAGCATTAGTGGGTATACTAATCAGATTCCTAGCATGGAAATATTTATACTATTGATGAATTCAACAACTGAATCCCACCCTCTCAAAGTCCCTGATAAACCGACTATTGGCCTCTTTAGTGAAACTCAGATTTTGTAATATCTGTGAATGTGTGTGTATTCATAGATGCACACCATCCAAAATGGTCACCATACCTTGTCAAGTTTCTGTACTGTAGGGTAATTCCTCCTACTATTGTTAGATTTTTCTGTTATTTTCCCTTAGTTAATTCAACCAAAATTTGTGATTATGCTATTTTGTAACAAGCATTAAAAAAATAAATGGGGAAATACAATGTGCACATTTTCTTAAAAGTGCATATGTATATATGCAAAATTGTGCATCAAGATATTTATTTTGGGGAGCATTCAAAAATTACTGAATTCATAAAAACTACTTTTCAATTAAAAAATTAGGAAATTAAAGGGAGCAGTCTTTAAAAGTCTTTAAAAATATTGTTACTACTACTAGCAAACATTTTCAAAATTCTCTAAAAGCTTGCTATCTGGAGCTATGAAAATCACAAATATGGTTACTTCTAGTGTCATCTGGCTCTTCTTTCTATTGAATTGTAAGTATAAAATCACACTGTCTGAATACCTGCTAAATCATTTAAGTGCCATCCATATACCAATAGAACCCTAATACAAGAGCCAGAATCTTTCTCTGAGAAAAAAAGAGAGGGGAGATTTATTTTGTTGATGATTTATTTGTGAAAAAATATTTCTTTTTACAGTGAACTTTTAGATTTAGTGATTTCTATTAAGCATGTATAATTACGATTCATCTTGAAGAATATCCATTAAGAGCCCTGAGCTTTTCTATCTTTATTTCTCTTTTGCAACTAACATACAAAAGAGAAATTGAGGCTCAAACATAATCCCATCTTTTTCTCACATGACGAAATGTGAAATATATATTAATCATGGTCTGATGACTATGTCAGGAATAAGCATGTTAGTTTCTATGTAATTTAAAGTGGAGTCAGCAGCCTTAGCATAGATTTACTGTCAGAAGACTGTTTCTTAGTATTCTCAGCTATATTTATATCCAAAGTTACAGGTTTTCTTGTACACTTCAATATATACATAGCATTCACAAAAGGTTTTCTCATGCATGCATTCTGTCATAAATATTACAAACAAATTTAATGAGAATTCACATTGCTGCTGAGCTTAGAAAAGGCCAATTTTAAAATCATATTTTGCAATTGGTATCTCTGACTACCTGAAAAAATAGAAGGTCAAATAACTATCTGTCAACAGTGAATTGTTTTATGATCAGATAGTTTTAAAGTTATTCCAAAGCTAGAAATACACATAGTTGTGAGAAAACAAGTCAGACAAGGAGTAATATAGGATTGTAATTGTGTAAACTCATATTGTGGCTATAAGAAAAGAATATCAATTACTTGGGAAGCCTGACTTTTAACTTTGTATGCAGATAAGTTGTCAAGGATGCAGGTTCATGTAAGAAGGGAATTCCTTTTCCCAAATATTCACTTTTGAGGAAATTATCTCTATCACTTTAGAAAACTGGGCCTCAATTCCATTTTAGCATCTTTATTATGTAATAGACATGAAGGAAAAGTTTAAGAGGTGACACTCAACACAGATAATCTATGACTTGACATGTTAAAAATATATGCTTTATTCTGAAATATTTGTTAAAATTAGAATCTTAATCCTACTTTTATCTTCTCTATGGCATCTCATCCAATATCAGAAGCATATACTTCACCACTTATTTCTTCTTCTTTACCCTCTTTATGTTGTCCATGTCAAAAAATAATTTTGCATTTAATAGATCAAGCAAAATTGGCAGAAGTAAGCACCAGTGGTATACTAAATATTCATTAAAAATGAATCATATGAACCACTTTGAGTTGTGGTCATGAATAAAGTAGATGGTTTAAAAAATATGTAAAGAGTAAAATCAGAAAGAAAGAATGTTTGGAATACGTAATGAGTAAAATCAGAAAGAATGTTTGGAATGAAAAAAGTATTTCACTGAGGAATTTTATAAAATTGCTTAGTTCTCTTAAGAGACCATTTAAAATGAGAACAGAAATATAAAATATAAGGTTTAACAGAAAAGAGTCATTAATATTCGTGCAGTAAAGCTGTGGTCTTAGAGGCTGGGGAAGAAGACATAAATCTATGTGGACTGAAGATGAAATTTGTGATTGGGAAGTATTTAGAATGTGTTATGAAAACTTTTTTGAGAATGTTTTTGTAATGGAATATATATTTATTCCATATACATATACCTTCCCTATATTATATATCTTCCATATATATGTATATTATCATGTATATGTAATATATATTATATATACATATGTATACAGTCATTGAAAAAGATATGAAATTTGATATCAGGTTGTATATTGTCAATGTTTGCTTTTCTGTTATATTTTTAGGTTTCTTCTTTCAATAGGAAACATTTGAGCATGTTTGCTTTAGCTATTTATTGCTGCATAGGTAGCCACCTCAAAATAAAGTGTATTAAAACAGCACTGATTTGTTACTTTTCCTGTCTCTATGGGTCTATAAACTGGACAAGATTTGGCTAAGTAATTTATGTGCTCCAGATGATAAATCAGTGGAGTCATTCACAGTTATAATCTATTGGTGATTGGGCCTAGCTGAAAGGTTCCAGAAGGTTTCCCCTCATGTACCTGGTGTTTCAGTACTCCTCCTGATTTCTGTCTTGCCGTAAGATTTAACTCTGATTTCTTATGGCTTAATAGGTGGCTTCCAAGAAGGAGTTTTCAAAAAGAAACAGTCGAAATGCAACAAGTGCTTACCAAGCCTCTGCTTCTCTCAGGCTTGCTAATGGACCATTGACCAAAACAAATCACTTGTCCAAGCCCAAAGCCACTGAGAGAAGACTATAAAAAGGTTTGCCTATTCTATTCAGAGGCATAATTCATTGGTAGAGTGCTAAAATTACAGTCAGCCACCGTGTTTAGAAGTCAATACAAACGAACCAATTGAGAGATGGAAAATCTGAGACGGAACTTTCAATTTTTCAACATTTCACAGAATGTGGAAAGATCTGGGTAGATTTGATTTAGACAGGAACAGGCAGAGCTTCTTTGTGGCACATCAGAAAGGAAAAGTGAGGATAGATGTAGATATATAAGTAGGTTTGTATCTTCAACCCTAGAAGACATTTTCCTTAGATGGCTTTGACTTTTTTTCTCCAAAGCAGGAAACAGAATTGTCAGTTACGTATGACGCAGAAGAAAAAGGTTTGGACTTTTTAGGAGAAGAAAAGAGGCTTAAAATGGTCACAAAAATTTAGAGAGTGTGTAGGAGTGAGAAATGGAATTTGAATTATCAGAGAATATTACAGGACCATTAGCATTTGGTGATAATAAATTTTAGCAGAGACTGCCAGCCTTTTTGTATCACACAGTGTATTTTGCTAAAAATTTTGCTAATGATTAACTAAACCATAAAGTCACAATTGAAGATATTGTTGAGGATATAACATTTTTTTTGAGATGGAGTCTCATTCTGTTGCCCAGGCTGGAGTGCAGTGGCACGATCTCAGCTCACTGCAACCTCTGCCTCCCAGGTTCAAGCAATTCTCTGCCTCAGCCTCCCGAGTAGCTGGGATTACAGGCACCCACCACCACACCCAGCTAATTTTTTGTATTTTTAATAGAGATGGGGTTTAACCATCTTGACCAGATTGGTTTTGAACTCCTGACTTCATGATCCACCTGCCTCAGCTTCCCAAAGTGCTGGGTTTACAGGCATGAGCCACCACACCCAATTGATAAAACATCTTTATTGCTAAATCTTCACAACTCTGTGAAACAATATCTCCACTTCATTGAAGCAATGTGAATTCCAAATTCTCATAGATTGCCAAAAGTTGCATGGCTGGCAAGAGGAAAAAGTCACTCAATGTTCTTTACATCACAGCTATTTCCCAGGAAATCAGTGAAAACTTTGCTTCATAGAACTCCTATTTGCTTTACTGAATAGAAACTGTGTAGCCTGATGAATAAGAGTGAAATTCCCAGAAGCAATCATGGCAGTAGGGTAGCAATGTTTGGGTTTCAATGGCAGATTTACATTTATTAATTATTTAACTTTGGAAAAGCAATGTAATCTCCTTATCTCCTTTTGTCTTTGTTCCTTCATCCATCTCTTTCTCTCTTTCTATCTCTCTCTCTCTGTCTCTCACACTGGGACCATCCATGATTTGATGTTTTCTCAGAGAAGTGTCCCTTCACCTCTTGAATCAAAATTGTCAGAGTATACAATTGCAAGGATTTAATTTAATAATACTGTAAGGTGCTTAGCTTAGTGCCTGACATATACTAAGCATTCAGTAAATGATAGATATATTGTGATGATTGTTGGTAAGTTTTCAAGTTTAGTACCAATCAATATATATTTATTATTTTAAGAACAATAAAATGCTAGAGACTACAAAATAACAACTGTCAATATTATTAATTGGACCAATGATCATTTCCCTATAATCATTTATAAAACGCCTGTGAGGTATCAGTTAGCCTACTAAGTATTAGAAATTGCTTATGAAATTAATGAAATGAGACATGCCTATATGGTACCTTTTCAAGTTTATTTTGCTGGTTTGCCTTTCCCTGCCTTCCACTGGATTCAGGAATTCAAAATTGATTTGATATAACTGAAGCAGAAAAAGTATTAGTAAAGGATGTAAGTAAATCTGGCAAACAATTTTCCATTCAGACAGGCACAAATGGAAAACTGATCCACAAGTAATCAGTCCCTTCGTTCCTGAGCCTAGTAAAGACCATAGTCAAGAAGAAAAAATAATTAGAGATGCTAAAATCCTCCAAGGCATTACAAAATGAAATCTCAGTTAATTTGAAGTTATTATTATTTTCAATTATCTACAAAATCCTTGCATCCTTTGCAGTGTGTGTGTGTGTGTGTGTGTGTGTGCATGTGTGAATAAACCATATCTAATGGAAATTTCGATTAATTGACTAGTTAGTAGATGTTGATATGACATATGCATATCCATATTGCATGCACTGACTACACAGTACTATGAAGTTTTAAATATGTTTTAATTATGATAATAAAGAAACATTATTCTTTCATTTACAATGTTTTCTTTTTACCTGATTGTCTGTAATAGAAGAAAGCCAGATCTATACACAGAGAATGTGTGATTTAATTCAGGGCTTGGTTTGAGGAGTTAAACATCAGAGAGTTGGCTAAGGAATTAGAAAGAACAGCAAGCTCAATGGTTAGGAGAGAGGAAATGATAGAATATATTCATGTGATATGCCTCAGACATGCGTAACATTGTATCTGAAAGCCATTAATTCGAAATTAGACTTTAGAGGTTAGTAGTTTCTGCATGTATGTATTTTATACTTAATTTGGATCACTTAGATATTTATCCTTATAAATCAGCATTTGTAATACAGAACCTAAATAAATAGCCATTACAGTTTATTTTAGAGGAAATTATGACTAATCAGTCGTAGTTTTCTGTGGCAAAAGTTTGACTTGAGCACATTTACAATAGGGAACTGTGGTTTGTCATAACCATTGAACTATATTCACAAGGAAATTAAAATTACTATTTAATTATGCAGTTTCTACAGTTGTTAAGAAAAGATATAATGATCATATCAGTGCAGTGATTAACATGAAGTAAAACGACCTCTTCTCATAAATTGCTTTTTATATTTTCCAAAAATAGCAAGAGAAAATATTAAAACTGATTTAACATATATTGCTTAAATAACAATGAAATAAACAACAAAGCATTGAAGGTAGTCTAAATTTGTGAAATATGCTATTGAATGCCAGTGTAATCACCAAGCAACACATTGTTGGAAAGCATCACGGCCTCACACTCCAAGGCAACTGCGAGCTTTCTAGGAGGGTTACATTATGCAATCACTGTGAGCTGCCTTGCTTTGAATCTCAGTTCCACCACGTACAAGCTGTTCTGTTTTGGGCAAGTTACTTAATCTTGTAAGTCTGAATTTTATCCTCTGCAAATTGAAGAAAATGATGTCATTTCTGTTCGTAGAATATAAGCACTTAATAATAAAAATAATGATGAATTTAAAATTAAGTTTATTATATGCAAACTGTGGAGCCTGGCACTATTTCAAACGTCTTACATATGATGTTACATAATCCACTGAACAATCCATGGATAAGACATTATTATCAGCATTTGAAGAATGAGAAACTGGAGCCTAGAGAGAATTAGTGATTCATCCAACACACAACACATAAAGAACACTTAGAGATCACCTAGCTGTCACATTCCCTCTCCCGCAGCCTCGTATTTTTCCTTCTGAAATTTTAGTGTCTACTAAATTTCCTTTGCAGCCAATCTTTGGAAATCCAAATGGCTTTCTCACTTATGAATAACTTTAGCATTTTCCCCTTTGCAGAAAAACTCAAGTCCTCCTCCCCAACATGCAAAATAAAGTGAATCATTGTAAGAAACTAAACAATAGAAACTTAAGCCTTAGGTATATATCATTCAGAAATGGATGCAACAGTTACTTATTGAGCTCCTGCTATGCGGCAAATTAAATCTTAAACTCACTTAAACATGTGAATGATATCCATTTTTGAAGACTAGGATCACAGAAACCGAAAGGCAGGTATCTCCATTTAGAATATCTTGATTTGCATCCACCATTCTAGAGGGGAAAGTGAGTGGTTGCCCAGGAGTAGAGAGAATTCAGTGGCACGTTTCTGATTCATAAAATAAGCATGCAGATAAAAGCAAACATTTGCACATTATTTAGTATTTTGGGGGGTTACTTTTAGATAAATAACTGAGGTCAGGGCCTCTGACAAGTCATTGGTTCTACATTTGACTTCAGAGATCCAAGGTTTTTTAATCTCAGACCTGTATCAAACATATTCTCCAGTTCACATTCAAGCCAGACTCCACAACTTATGACTTGAATGCACTGTTCATTCCTTTAAGCCTCATTTTGGCAACATAATAGATGGTGATGATAATATTTAAATTACAAGTTCGCCAAATTTTAATAAAAAATATTTAAAGCATTTCCCATAGTGCCTTATACATAGTGGAATGCAGCAAATGCAAGTAATCACTTTATTAAGAAGATAATAGACCAGGACTTAGGAAGCACCAAAACTTAGGAAACTAAATCTTTTGTAGTGGGTGGGAAGCGTGCCTGTCCTTTCTTCTCTCTTCAAAGGCTACTGATTACAAAAATATCCTTACTGGGACTGATCAAAATAAAGGGCAGTCAGCTTTCTGCTGGAAACATATGATGAAATGGTGGAGAGTCATGAAGAATTATCTCTCAACAGATACCAGCAGTATCAAGAATGGTTCTTTATTTGACATCAAGGTCACTATCATTTTAAGTCAGCACTTAAATAGGAACTTACAAACTCAAATGCTTTCAGAAGTTAGAAAAGTTACAAAGAAAAGAAGCTCATCTATAGGTGCTACAAAACAGGACAGTTATTTATGTTTCAAATATTGTGAAGGACTGTATGCTATAGAAATATTAGCTCATTTAATTTTCAAAATAAATGTGCTAGGGAGGTACTATTATTATTGTTTCTATGTAACAGAAGAAGAAGCTGACACCTAGAGAGGGTAGGTGAGTTGTGCCAGATCACATTTCTAGTAAGTATTCGAGCCAGGTTTTGAGTCCAGGCAGTTGGGCTCCAGGTTCATTAGTCTGAACTGCAATCTATCTCTGTCTGTATTGCAGTGACTGAGGCAATGTAATGAATCAACATCTGTTAAAAAATTACTCCCTACCCTTGCCCTCTGTTATTATTAACTGCACTTTGGAGAGGAAAACGTGTATATTCTGAACCAGCCTCATATCAATTCTTGACTTAATTAAATTTAAGCTTTGATGGTGAAAATAATATACAAAATAAACTACCTTATTTTATCTTAAAGGAAAATAACTGTTTTGAGTTATGTTTGGCTGAGGCACATATGTGTGTTAGGAAGACACTGCAAATAAGGGAATTTCTCAGTTTCTATACAAGTTGGATTTTTTGAATAACATAAAACAAAATGTTTTGTTTACAAAGCCTCCAGGAGAGGAGAAAGAAATGCATTTATTTGAATCGAGCATTTCAGTGGATTATCTTTTCTGTAACAAGTGTGGAATACAGCAGCAAAACCAATTAATACTCAGTCATATTTCTTTTAACTCATCAGTAAAGTATAGAGGAAGAAGGAAGAAATATAGCAAGAAACGTTTTCAATCTCAACCAAATTGTGTGGCCTCCATATACCTCATAAGCTCTGCTCCTAGCCAAGCAAATGATCTAATATTAATATCTGTCATACAGAAAGGCAATCTTGTCTTTTAATGATGCCCTTTCTAGCTCTAGAGTTCAATTCTTCCTTCACACATTAAGACAGTGTCAAAAAATTATAATGACTAATGCAATGTTGAATTTTAGCACTCCTTGTTAAATCCAAGTTTCCGAAGCATGTAGTTTCATTCTCATTTTATAGCAGCTCCCTTCAGCCATAGGACAAAAAAAAATAGTTTCTAGGTTTTAGCAGTTTAAAAATTAAAATTATCTGATATTCTCCTTGGAAACACATATTCAATTATATAAAACCGTATTCTTAATATATTACATCGCTTTCTAATAAAAATTCAGACATGTCATTTGGTCTGAATGATGTGTTACAAAATTCACATTTCTTTGTTATTTGTAAAATAAAAATCAACTTCATCAGATTGGGTGCTGAAGACAGAATAATAAAGACATTATCTCATCAAAGACAAGTGTATCCCTTCCCCTCCTTGAAGAGCCTAAAGAGAACACTCAAGGTGTAGAGCATGATTAAGATATAACTCAAAAGTACAAAATTTGTTTTTTGATTTCTTAAGCTAAGTTACCTTACCACATTGTAGGTGCTTTCATGCTTCCTTTTCTACCTCTGTTACTAAAATTAATTTTCAGGGAAGTTTTCATTAAATCAGAGAGGTTTATAGATTGAATGAGATTTCAAAATTAACTTCCCTCTCCTAACATGATCTTTAAAATTTTACAGTTGTAATTACATTGAATTGAATTAAAATTGAAATGGTATTCAAGAATGGAGGGGCAAACCTATCAGGTTCTGACTCACCATTAGTGTAGTCTTCTATACCTAACACACAGCATATATAGAGAACTTAGCTTGATTGCTAGCACTTAAAGTTTTCTTTAAATTTTGGACAAAATAAATAGTACTTTTACAGAGACAATAATCATGAAAGAACAGAAATGCAACTTCCTTGAAGAGTGGAATATATTGTCAGGACTCTAAATTACATAAATACACCTTTAGTCTTCTATGAGTATGAATAACACCAACTCATTTAGGTGGATATCACTGCTTTGAGCCCATTGGTCGTGATAGTCATGCCTTAAAAAATGGCGTATATTCCAAATGCCTAGCAAAGTGTCCATACTGCAAGGCTGGAACAGTCCAGAACTATACTTTTCCTGTCTTTTACAGAGTTCCAGGCTGCTGGGGGAAGTTGAGCTAGGATTTACAGGTGATATGTCAACCTTAATACTTATATTGATAAAAATAAATTTCCAGCCATCCTGCCATAACATATTTCTGAGTTTTGTTGTTAATTAAGTCAGACCAGCTCATGGGTTCTCATATTGAATTTTTAATATTGTGAAAAAAAACTAAAATCAACAGAAAGACCACAGGTTCACAAAACAAAAAGAGATTACACTCCTTATAAAAATGAAATGTTTTATTATGATTAACATTCCAAATGTGTTTCTGTGGCTACTACAATTAGCAAGCAACTCCTTTTGGAATTTTAAAATGAAAAATTATGGAAAATGACCCTAATAAAAACACTACATAAAGCTCTAATTTTCAATTTTAAAATTCCAACAGAATTTGTTCTGGTGTGTTCATAAAACATGTAATCCTGTTAGAGAATATGCTAACATATACATTGGAAAACTGTACATATTGTACTGATGAATGCTGAGCATTTGAAAGGTTTTGATTTCCTCATCTTTGTCAGGTATCATCTATAAGTCTTTCTGCCAAGGCTGTGTAGGGGATTTAAGAGCAGGAAAATAAAGAAGTAGAAGCAGATTCAGGAGGAAAGAAGGATGAAAAAGGCATTGTTAAAATAATGAAAATTAATTGTGGGAAATGTATTTATTTGCTAAATAAATTAGAATTCTTGAATATTTGTATCACTCATAATAGAAGTTGCTGTAAAACTATTCCTTGTAAATATCTAATCTGACCCATTTCAGATCCTTTCTTCAACCTTTTAAGGAGATGATATTAGTTATCTAGCTATACAAGGTTCCTCAGTGAGAATATATGATATGACTATAAAATAATGAGCCAGATGTTTCCATAAGAAATACAGAAAAACAGACCTGTCTTGTAATATTAGGCATTAGAAATCCAACGTAATGTTTTCTTCCTGTCCATGACATCAGATTTTGTTGTCTATTACCACTGCTATCTCACTATTAGAAGAATCTCATAATGAGACCTCTGCAGGTCTCTCTCCCCCATAGATTCACAGTTTGACAGCTTGTGGAGTTAAATATATATCTCCAATGCCTTCTCACTGCAGAAAATTCTCACAGAGAGATATTCCAAGATTCTTCCCTGTATGGGCGTATAAGGAACCCTCAAGCAGAAGAAGGTTATAAGGACTTCTTCTGCACACTGAGCAAAAATATCTTTGGATGCTTTGCTTTGCTAGTGGGGCAAGAGGGGAAATTTTGAGGCATCCTGCTGAGTCCACTTAGATTTATCAAGAGGGCTCATTTGGAAATGTTGCTTGGCTACTTGAAAGGTAAAATAATATGAGAATCCCAAAGTGAAACACATCATAGTGATTTCTACCACACAACAGAGCAAATATTATTTAATTCCATACATTGTGTATATACAGACTTGACATCTGAAGTATATTACTGTGAATCTTCTTTTAAATACAATCTAATCTAGGACTTATATCCTGTCCTGGCAGACTCTAAACTCTAAATTACTTTAGAAGTGACTAATGAACACACAAATCTTTGTTCTATGTCTAGTCACTAAATGAAAGTGTTAAGAAATCACTGAATGCTAAAACTTGATTTCACAGTACTTACATTTCTGACAGGGATTGAAAAGAAAATACAGCTCAAATCTATGAAAATAAAGATTCATCTTCTTCAATCAGAGAATAAAACTAAATGCATGCAGGATACCTAACTCTGCCTAAAAAAGGGAGCAATTATCTTCATGAATGAAAAGGAATCTTCATAACTATCACCTTTATACTTTTAAAAGTTAACTAGATATTCCAGATACAAATAGGAAGAGTTGTTAATCATTAGGTTAGATATATCTTAATTATATTACTTAATTATATTTTAAAAGAATTCATTTTATTAAGTTTTATTCTACCTTGTATTCACTTTTTCCTCTCAAATACATTTTTTTTTATTTTAGCAAAACTGTTTAATAGGTCTAATATTACTAATGCATACAATGAAACACTTTAGCTGGTCTAACATACATTTTACATAATGTTTAGAAGAGTAAAGTTCTTCATTTCTGTTTACAGATATGATCACAAATGCATTAACCTAAAAGTAGTTCCTCCCTCTTTTGGACATTTCTGTGCATCTAGTGGAGGGAGCTTTAAGTATTCAGATGTTAAAATAATTTACTTGCCAAGTACAGCCAAGGAACTCAGAATTCCATGACCCACACCCATAACCCTCACTGAGAGGCTATGAGTAACAGCCAATAATGACATGAAACACAATTTTTACTTCTTTTCTTTCATTATCACCTATCATTGCTAAATACAAAATGCTGGCTTTTATTAAGCCTGCTACTGAAGCTTTTATCTCTGCTCTCAGCTTCATAATAGCAGATGCTGCTGTGATATTCTATAGTGTCTTTATGTGGTTGTCTATACTGCAAAGCATTGTACATCATTTTATTATAGAGAGTGGATCAAGAGGCAGGTGGGATAAATTAATCAGTTATCAACAAATGCATGAAACACATCAAAGTTTTCTAACTTATCCTGTTGTTACAGCAATATCCATCTTCAGGACACCTATTCACTTGGAAAGAAACATGACAGGTGAAGGCTAGTTTTGCTATTTAAAAGCTGCTGAAGGTTACGTATTATTGTACAATGTGATAATCTCAGTAGGGAATTCAGAAAAAATATTATGCTTATTTGTAAGTTTAGAGATGTTCAAATTTCCTTATTATTATGTTACCTGGTAATATTAAAACTAGATTTTTGTTTCACTTCTAACCTTACTAAATGTATTAAAAATATTTTTACTTGCTTAGAGCTTCTCTAGAGAATTGGAACAGAGTGTTATTTTCATTTTACAAAATCAAACACTGATTTCCAGAGAGCTTATATATTTAAGTTCAGGAGTTGATCACAGCCTTTTTTATTCTCTGTACATACTTACAAAATTTACATGAAGCCCAAAACTAATTTTACAGATCCATCTTCTAGCAACCACTCTGTTTGTTTTATGTTCTATAATACTACACTAAGCTAAAATTTAATGTAATGTAATCTCTGAATAAACTATAGATTTCTCTCTTCTTCTGAAGAACAAAGGTTACAGCCTTATATATTACATTTCAGTTCATCTTGGTTACTCATAAAATGAAAGCATTTTATGTTATTAATTATTGAAAGCAACTGCTAAAATATATATTCCAATCTGAATTTTCTTTTTCTACCTGTAAGTCTATGCTTGTGTGAATATAATTCCCCTTTATAGCTAACACTTAATATACAAATAAAATCTTACAAATTCAGAGTTGTCTAATGATAGCACTGATCTGTGTTATCAGTGCAGTTTTTCTTCATGCTTTTTGCAAGTAGAAACACAAATATTATAGGCTAAATATCATAACTATGATTTGGACAAATTTGCTTTAGCTTGCATAAATATTTCTGTAATATACCAACTTATGTATTTTGTTTTGTTAATTATTTTGATGATAATAATATAATTGCTGGAAAGCAAATTAGGTGAATCATTTATTAGTGGTTATTTTAGGTTAACATTTTATATGCTTGAGTTTGTTTAATTATCCAAAAAAAACATGAGAGGTAGGCACTATTTATGTACCCCTGAAATAAATGAGAAAAATTAGGTGAAAATTATATATTAGACAGAATATATAAAATTTAAAAATAGATTTAAAATGTTACAAAGCTAGATGATAAAAAGGTAAAAGGTAAACTGAATTCAGGCTTATGTAGTGAGAGAGCACCTACTTTAAGCAACATAATATTCTGCATCCATATTTTCAGTATATTAAGTCATACTATCTCCTAGAATTAAATTGTTTAATATTTACATGCAACAGTAAATAGATTATGCATATCTCCTTCATTCTCATGATAGAGGAACACACAGTTTAAGAATGGAGGCATGCCGATTGATGTAGGAAGGGGCTAAGGCTCCAATTGCCATTAAACTCATAGAATGGTACAACAGTTATATAGTTTTTAAATTCTTTAATACAATGGTAATATGAGATGAAAAATGTTGAAGCCATTTCCAAGGTATAATGATAACAAAATCCAGAGCAGATGATTTTTAACACCCATCTTGTTTATAAACAAAATTATTGTTGTCACAATAAAATTAAGTGGATAATATAAACAACAGCACAAAGGGAATGCAACTATTAATATTTTTATTGAACTTGTGTGTGTAACAGAGCCAATGGGTTTAAGTAAAAATAAGAAATAAGAAAGATTTTATTATTCAAAAGTTAAAAAATAATCAAATGATACTTTTAATTATATTAGTGTGTTTCTAAAAATACATGATTTGCAACTTTCACCATTTTAAACATTAATAAAATAATAATTGATAAAAATTAATAAAATTCCAAGTGGTCACAAAGAATAAGAGAATTGAAGCATCATATATTCTGTTATTTTATGCTCACAATCTCTGTGTTTATTTCAAGTCTACCAAGGCACTGTAAGGTTTGGAGACATAGTGTATACTCACAATTATTAGTGAACTATTACTACATTGAAGTATTTTACAGATTCTGCACACACTCATTGCCAGCATCAGGAAGATGTCTCCTGTTACTTCACCCTTGGTAGACAAGTGCTTACACCTATTAGTAATTATGCAAAATTATTTAATGAATGTCTATGTTGCACCAGGAAATAATATGAAGTCTGGAGACAGTGTGGTAGACGTAGTTCCTGACAGGAACTTTCTGAAGAAATATGTTTTAAAATTAAGATTTGAATGATGGAAATTTGTGTTCCATGGGAAGGCATCGAAAATGTAAGTTACAGATAGAGATGAAAATCACATGCACAAGAGCTCTGAGCTTGAGGAATCTGGAAATTGAAAAAAATAAGGCTATGATAAAGAATTTACATTTCACCTTAAAGTGCAATTAAAAAGGTATCAAAAGGTTTGTTATTTTAAATAGAAAACTGGAATATTACTTAAATTTCCAGTCTATTTGCAGCAAGAAATTGTGTGGATCAAGTGAGACAGCAGAGTTAGGAGCTAAGTTTTAGAATACATACTTAAATATTTTTAACATGTCATACAAGGCATAAAAATAACAATTAAATAGGACAATGCAAAATAATTCTAAATATTTTTCAAATAACTTAAAGCTAAGTGACATATCATGGTTTCTGAGATTGATAGCACAAATGTCTTAAATCTAAATATTTTATGCCATTTACTTCATCAAAAGCTTTTATATATTCAATTTTCTAATATTATATTTGATATTTGTTTGATAAAGCTATTACTTTTTAAAATATTCATACAATAAATGTTTTATAGCATAGAAAGCATTCTTACTCATTTAAAGTGGATTTTTGAATCCAAAAATAATAAATAAGAGCTCCAACCAAGATACAGATACTGTATGAATGTCTGTTTTCTGACTGAAAGATTTCCTATTTTAACAAAGTAATATATGAAAGTAAGTCTATAAACATGATCCTATCTTGTCTTGTTTCTTGTATTTTTTTATATTACTGAAAATTAGTAATTTGGTTGATAACTTTTATAGATTTAGAATAAAGACTACAAACTTATTTAGTATGTGCATCTACACATTTGAAGTAAGCTGATGTCAAATTCAAAAGAAAATGTAATTGCTCCTATACCTTTGTCTGTATTTTGAAATCAACATAATGTGATGTTCTTTTAATACAATGCTATAATAACTAAATATAAAAACTTTTAACCCAATGACATAATTGTTTTATGCTCTTTACATTTATTTATAATTTGTTATCATATATGTGTGTGTATATACATATATATATACTCATGAGTATATATATATACAAAGATCTTTCACATATATATATGTGACTCATGAGAGTGTGTATATATATATACATTAGAATATGTATATACACACACATACATATAAATATATGTATGTGTGTGTATATATATATGTATATATATGTGTACATATATGTACATGTATATACACACACATACATATACATATATATATACACACATATATATACACATATATATGTGTGTATATATATATGTATATGTATGTGTGTGTATATATATGTATATATGTGTGTGTGTGTGTGTGTGTGTGTGTATATATATATACACACATATATATACTTCAGAAAATATCTTGGGATTATGAGACTGACTTTCCAAGAAGCGTATACTGTCACTGTTGCCTTCTTTCTGGTCATTAGACAGATGCTCCCTAGAATTGCATAAGCTTATCCTATTTGACAAACAGGATTTTAGAAATCTGGTAATATTTCAAGGAAAACAGAAAATCTTTTTTATGGCTGCATAGTATTCCATGGTGCATATGTGCCACATTTTCTTAATCCAGTCTATCATTGATAGGATTCATGTGCCAATGCAGTATTTAATAGCAGCTCTAAAAATTTGAAATTAATGACTATGAATTTAAAGCTAGGTAAATATGGCTTACATGGAAGATCATATCTATTATTAATTCATATATTTACAATTAATCTATTATTAATTCATATTTATAATTAATCTATTATTAATTCGTGTATTTACAATTAATCTATTATTAATTCATATATCTACTAAGCTCTTTCTCGGTGCTAATTTGTATGCTATAAGACCTCAGGATGAGGTTCCTGCTCACAAACAGGTTAAAGCTGACGTTTAGAAACAATTATATAGGCATTAAGATTCACTAAGTTACATCAAGAAAATAAATGTTAATATTGCTTTTGGGAAGAAATAAAATTCCAGGAGGAAGTAATAATAGCTAAAATTAATTTTAACAGGAAGTAGGAATAAATCATTGGAAGCGGGGAAGGCTATACCAGACAGATGGAGAAAAATGGGCAAAGACAGCAACAATAAAAAATGACAGCACTTAATGGGCATAACCTATGGAGGAAGTTGTGTATGAAGGAGTTCAGAGTGTGAAAGAAGGGTTACAGAAGCAACTCAAGAAAGACCTTGTGGACTATATTAAGTAGTTTATATTTTATCTTTGCAGCAATGAGAAAGCATTGCAGTTTTATAAACAGAATTTCAAAATAATCACATTTGAGTTTTAGAAAAAGCATTCTGAACTCAGTTTCAGTTTTGGGAACAGCATCTATCTTATTTCCCTCTAAAAGCAATATCACCAATTTTTTTGACCTATTATACTGAATTTTAAAAACCTATATAAAAGGTAGTTTGTTACAAGCAATAGATAACAAGAACAGCTTCCTGCACTCAGCTGTGTACTTGTGACTAAGTTCCAGCCAATGGTATCAACATGCTACTTCTAAGCCTGGGTCATAAAAATTTTAATCACTCTACTTTTTCCTCCCAACAGAAAAGACTGATGAGAAACAAGATAGAAGAAGGCTGAATTCTACATGATTGCATTTAGCAGAACGCTTCCAACAAACTAATCTACATTGTACCTCAATATGAGTAAAACATTCATTTTCCATTTTATTATACTACTTACAATTTAGAAATACTTTGTTTCAGGAGTAATCCTAATCTAAATTATATAAAATTATATCTTAAATGAGGTTATCCTAAGAAAAAAATAATAATAGAAAGAAGGAAGGAAGGTAATATGATTTAGCTCTGTCTCCCCATCCAAATCTCATCTTGAATCTTATCTCATCTTATCCCCACCTGTTGAGAGAGGGACTTGGCAGGAGATGATTGGTTCATGGCTGCAGGTTCCCCCATGCTGTTCTTATGATAGTGAGGGAGTTCTCATGAAATCTGATGGTTTAAAAAGTGGCCGTTTCCCCGGCACTGTCTTGCCTGCTGCCATGTAGGACATTGTAAGTTTCCTGAGGCCTCCCCAGCCATGCAGAACTGTGATTCAATTAAAACTCTTTCCTTTATAAAATTACCTATTCTCAGGTATTTCTTTATGGCAGTGTGAAAACAGACTAAGGCAGAAGGAAGGAAGAGAGGAAGGGAGGGAGGAAGGGAGGGTAATTGGCTTAACATTTAATAACAGAAAAGAAGCAGATATTGAAACATTCTTTTATTTCAAAGTGAAACATTGGCAAAATCGTTGCATAATAACTTCTAGAGGATTGAAGAGAGTGAAATAATAGTGAACATTGCTTCTTATTAGCCATATAAAGTATGATATTATAAGAAAGAGATAACTAGGTAAAAATTGGCTGTTGTGCAATGGAAATGAAAGTCATGAGTGAATTTTAAGAAAACTGTGGTCTTTAAAGGCATGGAAATACATGTTTTGAAAATCAGAAATCTCTTTCTTTATTGAGGCCATTGAGGTTCCTGAAATCATCCAGAAATAATATTCTGAGGACACAAAAAATTTTGGATGGGAAAGCAAAGATGTTCTAGAAAACTCTAAACTTTGATTCTGTGACAATTCTGTAATCAGAACCTATAGCAAGTTTTTGCTTGAGCTTTGTGTTAGTCTGGTTCTACTAAATGCATGTTATTGAGAGCTGCATTTGGGGTTTGTGAGGACAACATAGTATCTGCTCTTTGGGATACCTTCATAGATTTGAATCTGTGGAGACAGACAGAGACAGAGCTAAAACTCCTACTGTCTGTAATATTTGCTAAGAAAGATCTTCAAATTCCAAGAGAACAAGTATAATATCGACACAGAAAATAAGAAATTTTCCCAATTTTTCATTAAGCAAAGAGTAACTTTGGATCAATGAAGACTCCAGCATTATTTTAACATTATAAGGTTTGCAGCTTTAGGACAATACTGAAACTAATCCAGCATAAACACAGTGTTGTAATCATGCTGAGCAAAATTGTTCTGGGGAAGTACCACCTTTAAATCTACTCTTTAAGGAAGTATGTATGGAACTTCTGTCATTTCTGATTAAAATCCTAAACCATTATGTCTAAGAGCAAAACTTATCTTTTCCCTCCAGAAGCAGCCTTCCCCCTTCCCTCTTTCCTTCCTGGAATGTTCTGTTGTTCAAGGGGCCCTACTTTCTCCACTTCAGAAATAGTTATTGGAAAAAAATACCCTATTCTCCAGAGATAGTTATTGTACTGGGCAAAGGATAAGGATTTATACACCCTGAGACAGACTATCCCTTTCCTTCCAGGGACTCCTGGCACAACTTAAGAGCTTTGTCTTCTTTATGAACAAACATTTAAATCTTTTCCACAGAAACTATCATCAACTGAAATAGTATATATGTCACCCATTTATTTATTGTTTGGTGTCTTCCCTTACTACAATTTAAGTTCTTGTCTAGAATAAGTTATTCCTGGCACTCTCTATGAACATTCTCTTCTCTATAGAGAATTTTTTCCCACTGAATTTATCACCGTATGAGATATTACATATGCTAAACAATCATTTACTGTTGTTGGTCCTGCCTCTCTAGAATCTAAGCTCCTTTGGGTCATGGATTTTTATCTTTCTGATCTTGCTGAATTCTCAGTGCCTAATCAGAGCTCTGCCACTTTGTGCAACCCCAGGGTCAACATTCCCTTATTATCATCTGCCTGAAACAATGTCTAGCTTGGAAAAAAATGTTCATCATATCCACCAGGTGCAGAAAAGCTACCTGCAAACAAAGACAACATGTAAGAAAATTGCAAGTGTAAGAGACAGATGAAAGAAAGGCATTTCTGGAAACACAGAGGAAAGAACAGCTAACTCAACTTCATGCTATCCAATTAAAGAAACAAATACAATTCACCTTTTGGTTAAAGTTAATTAGCTATAGACTTTTGTAATTTGGACCCAGATAAATCATTATTGGTAGAAAAAAATTAAATTATTAGAATTATTGTATGTGAAATTTCTAAACTGTAGGATTGGTTCAGTCACAGTGGGATTGCAGTGTAGTGATTATAACCCAAGCCTTAGCTCAGAGGCTGGCAACCTGTATTCTGAGATGACAAAACACCTTATTAGAAATGATATTTCTCTATGTAGGGACTCAAAGAACAAGCATATTGAAACTGAAATTAAAAGTGAATTTATTGACAATACGAGGATGTCAAATTTTCTTGGCTACTGCTTATGATCACCCTACAAACATGACTTAAGTCCTACTCCAAAAAATAATTAGCCCTGCTAGGTAACTGCATACTAGGAAGGAATCATTGGATAATCCTGTCTTTTGAAAAATTGTAAAAGCCACCTTCTTTGCTCAAATATAAGGCTATCATAAGAAGAGGCAGAGGGGCAAGAAGCCTAGCTAGAGGAGAAATTAGAACACAGAGTTCATCTTCCTGGTGAAAGTGATAATTACACAGTTCCCCTTATACCCCACCTTAGTGAAGCAGCTCAGGGAGGCAGACTCTGACAACCCCCATAACCCATGCCATTCTTCCCCTAGGCAGAAGCTAACTGGAAGCCTGCTGGCCAGACATAGAATCCTTAAGGGCAAGGTCTAATTTCAAAAGTCATTATATTAAAATAAATATTTGATGCTCTTATTTCAAAGAAATACTGGTAGACTTCAGCTTAAAGGAGGTCCATTGCCACAGTTCTAAATTAATACATTTAGGTTAACCTTTGCAAGTGCTTGCAACAATTCATAGGCTAAGAAAAATCTTCTTCAAGAGCCATTGCACAATGGGCCTTGGACAAAAACAACCTCTCAGGAAAAAGCTCAAAGAAGATAGATTGATTTATCAATTAACTTCCTGCACTGCCATACTGGAATTCCTTGGGATTTTGTATTTGTTTGTTTTGTTGTTGTTGTTGTTTTAGTAAAAAGGCTAATGTTTATTACTCTGTGAAATAGATGTGGTATTTTTCAGCAATTATATTCCCTGTACCATTATATGGAGTGTTTGGTAGATGTATAATGTACCACTTAGGATAAGTAGCAGAATAATAAGAGGCCATATCCAAGCCTGAATAACAGGAAAGCATAACATCTCCAAATTTGGGGCTCAAGCTAGGTGTAGTGATTAGATAAGTCTTTGGGTTGTCCTACACACATAAAATCACATATTTGTGCACATTTCATTTGGGATAGTGACATTTTATTAGGTAGAATTCAAAAAACAATTATTATAAAGCTGTGAATAAATTCTGAGCCATCAAAAGAGACTGAATTTATTGTAAAACTATTCTATTGGCTGTCAAGAATTATATTCTTTTTCATTTTCTACTACCGAGTTTCCCTTTCCCCCTCCAACCCCACCTCTCTTTCTCTTTCTTTCTCTCCTCTCAACTATCTTTTACTTTCCAAAGAACTAGAAATGGGTACAATGACAGACGCAGCCTGGTAAATCAAAAACATCCCTGAACACACATTTCCCTGAATTTAATGACTGATCAAAGAATGGATGAATATCTGTCCCAGGTAGCAATATTAAACATTTTTTAAAGCATTTATATTAATTCTGAGAAATTAGAAGACCTTGTATGCTTGAAACTACTAGTATCCATCTTTTCTATCAAGAGTAATGTACTGAGAATGAAAATATAAAACACACAGTGGAGAAAACACTAAAAGACGAATAGAAACAGAGTCAAAATGCAATATCCTAATGATGTTTGTGTATCTAAATCCACCTGAATCTGTTTCCAACATAACCTTCAGACTTTTCTTTCATATAAGCCGATTTATTTATTTTCTCTTTGCATAAACTACTTTAAACTGAAGTCCCTTAATTGATTGAGTTTGTAAGCCAAGGATAATAATGTAGCTATATTGCTGTGATTTTATTTTTACATACAGACTGTTATGGCCTGGGAATACCTTGCTAACTTCAGAGACCTGGAGAGAGAGAAGCAACACACACATGAAAGTCTCAATCATCTTCCAGAAATTTGGTAAAAAATCCAGGACCATTTATACCATTAGCAAATCTAAGACAAGACATGTTTAGGAAAGTAGGCAACATCATGATTTTAAATGCTGCAGAGGCTCTAATAGGATTTAGAAACATACATATATCTGATTTAGTAATAATGAGTTTGCTGAGAGGGCAATTCTAGTGATGTCAACATATGAACAGTGCTACCTATATATTAAGTTATATGCTCATTTCATACATACTTTAAAAAAATTTTCAGGAATTCCTAACTGTTAAAGACTGAAGTTATCAGTGAATTAAGTTCACTTCATTCACACTGTGACACCTGCTCTTTTCTCAGGATGAAAAATGTAATGTTTTTATTAGTGTAAGGGATGAATACCAAGTATTCTATGCTGTTAAGTTTAGATGACCACCAGCTTCTCCTAAATCTCTCTTCACTAGTCTCAAGTACAAAACTAAGTCTGAGATAAAATTAACAAACCCATTTATTTGTAAACATAAAACAGGGAAACTCATCTGCAATCATGTAAGTTGTACCAGAAGTAGTTAAAAGAATTTGAAAAGAGAGGATAATTTAGAGAGTAAAAACAGAAAATACTGAAACAATTTTTGCTTGGCAACCTTCCAAATAGGTAGACATTTTAGAAGTGAATGAGATTTTCTAATTTGTTCTCAGGTATATTTGAAAGTCCTTGACTGGCTGAAAGCGGACATGTGAGCCAGTTTGGGGACACTACAAAAGAGAAAGAATTATTTAATGTCAGGAGTGGAGCGTGTAGGAAGTTCATTCATTCATTCTCATTTCACAAATGTGTTTTGGCTACTATAATATGTCAAGTATATTCTCTAAAATATAGTAGTGAACCAAAGTGTTTTACCTAATAGAGACACATCCTACTGTAACTGGAAGAAGACAGAGCAAAAATAAAGATAATTTTAGATGATGGTAAATGTTATATTAGGAAAGAGACTGGAGAGAGAACCTATTTTTGAAAAGATATTTAGAGCAGTGTTTTCTGAGGATGTGGCATTTGAGCCAAGACCTGAATGTTATGAAGGAATGATGTGAATGTTGAGAAAGAATGAGCCATGCATATATTCCAAAAAAGAATTTAAAAGCAGAAAAAAAAAACAGCTTATTTAGAGATCCTAAGTCAAGAACAAATTTGGAATTAGGAAAGAACACTAAAATATTGAGTGTTGTTTTTATGTAGTTAGTAGAGAAAAGAAACAATCGTAGACAGGAAAGCAGAAAGATGACAGCACTTGATCATGTGATACCTTGTGGATGCTTAGAGGAGGGTCTATATTTTTCATAAATATAATGAGCATCTGTTGGAATGTATTATGGCAAGAGGGTATTGTGCTCCAACTTTTGTTCTGAAATATTGTTTTGACTACTATGTGAATGAAGAAATGAATATAAATGGGAAAGCATGGATCTAGAGGGACCAAATAAAAGTTTACTATCAAAATACAGGCAAGAGATGTTGGTGAATTGAATAAATGTTAGACTAATGAAGCTAGTGGGATGAGTTCATATTGTTATATGCTTTAAAAATAGAAACATGAATGATGATTGGACATAGTGTGTTGGAGAAGTCAAGTATGTCTTCAATATGCAGCGGTAATGATACAATTATGAGGCTGAAATTTACTGAGGAACACCAAGGCAGAAGAAAATTTGGTACAGTTGTGATGATGAGCTCCTTTTGACATATTGACTTTGAGATGTATATATCCAAGTAATTATGCTGAGTAGAGAGTTGGATACATAAGTAGGATCTCAGAAGTAAGGAAAAGGCTATGCTAGAAAATTTGAAGTGATTGGTATAAAAATCATATTTAAATCATTGGATTATCTACCAAAAATTCTGGTTGGAAAACATGAATATTGATAATTAAGCTGATATATGGATTACATTGAGAAAAGAAGATTAAAAGCCAGATTTGGCAAGATGAAAGTTATCATTGACCTTGAAAAAAAAAACAATTTTAATCATATGATAGAAAGTTTAACATTTAAGAGGTCAGAATTGATTCAATGATTGTTCCAACTTCAAGAATGCTGAATTAAAATGAAAAATCTGAATGTTTATGCCCAATATTTTTAGGGTAAAGAAAAAATAGTTTGTATTATTGCATTTAAATATTTTCAGACATTATCTCTATGCTTTCTTTCACTCCTTCATTTATTAATGTTTATAGAGAAGTCTACTCTGGGTCAAGCAGAGTGCTGGTCATGAAATATAAAATCAAGTCACAATTGTGTGATAAGCCTTCATATGTTTATTGTATTTATCTATTCATTATTTTAATTAAGAAACTATATATTAATGGGAAGATTTTAAGTAAAATTTAATAATCGCAGCCACATGTCTGTTATATTAATGTCTTAGAAATACACGAGAAACTTCAATACATATGTTTTACTTTTTGTACTCGGATCAAAGCTCATCCTTAAAATATGTATACTTTACAAGCTTTTCAATTTTATATTAAAATGAGCTCAGGTATCTGTACATCAGTCCATCAATTCATATATGCATATTTATCAATAAAATCTACATATTACATGGAAAATAAATGTAATATTTAAAAGTTGTACAAGCTTACATTATTCCATTTACACTGTGAATTAAAAGATTACATTTACATAAACACCAAATTGAATAACTGTTCAATTTTCCAATTCACCTTTTCAGGATAGATATAAGCTTATCACCACTACTTTAAATTATAGCAACAGGAAAATGACCAGTACTTTATTACTGACAAGTAATGACTGATATGTGCAAAATACAGTTTTCTTTTCACATTTTACTTAAATAGGTATTTTAAAATTACAAGTGAATATGGAAATTTTATTTCTGGTACTTAATATGTTTTCTCAGAAACATTCTTCCTTTTCACCCTGAAAAGGCAATCTTCTACTGTTTATCTCATTTCTAGCTTTCTTCTTTACAAATCAGCAAAAGAGAAAAACACATTGGATATAAAATGATTACTTAATTTGTAATTCTGGAAAAAAAATAAATGTGCTGATTTTAAGACTTACAATTCCCCATATTAGTTTTTGATGGATGAGGAACTGTATAAGCTTTCCTAAGCATATGTGCCAATCAAACTCTGGCCTGAAATACATTTGTCAGGGCTCGGGCTGCCAACCACATTAAACTGTTGTAAATAAAGAATATTGTGTTTTTCTTGTATTATAATTTTCCAGAAAATTCTATACATATTATTCCACCTTTTATTCTTTGCTATTGAATATCAGTGACTATAATGGGCATTTGTAGAATCAGTACTATCAAATATAAAATTATATTTTCTTTGTAGGAAGGTGAAATTGCTAAAATATTCATTTTCTATTGAATGTCTATTTCAACTATTTTCAGAAATGCAAGAGGATAATTAAATTCTATATCACCCAAGCATTTAGTGCGCTGGATGCAACTGGTGAAAATGTCAAGGTGGCTTTCCAGTCCTTTATTTCTCAAATGCTAGTCTTCTTCTAATGGGGACTTTCTGGTCTGTCACTATACAAAGTAAGTCTCATAGTCTTCGGACAGTTTAGATTCCTTTGGACACTTTAGATTTCTTTGCCATATTTTAGTCTTTATAGGAGAATACATTGAAGTCACATTTGTGACAGAAAGAAATAAACTAGTCATTGTTTTATGGATTACTTAATAATCATTGGTAAGTGGAAAACAAATACAAATGATATAAATTGTAATTTGTGCCTACACATAACATATAAATTTTATTTGAGGTAATCTTATGAATCTCTTGCAAAATACATTAATCATACTTTGCTAATGCTCATTTCCAAGAGTTTCCAGCTTGATTTGAAAAATAAAGTGTGGCTGCTTGTGCTTTTAGCCGAGAAATATTAACATTTTATTCTTACTCCTTTATGAAAAAGAAAATAATTAAACAACATTTCTTATGCAGAATTACAATCATTCTCTATGATATGAAGCACATCAGATTGAAATGATATTACTGCATTAAATGGATGTCCGAAAAGTCAAATAAAAATACACAGTATTTTATCAAAAGCAATTAATCCTTTTTCTTCTACAGGATGACATTTCACTATGTAATTGCACAGGAAATTAAAACTCTTTTCATAGGTTTAATAATGGATGAGATATGGGCTTTGGAATAATTGTTTCTATTGAGCTTTGTCATCCTAAGCCACGGCATGCAAGCTGTGACTTGTAGCTTGCACCTCTGTCAGCTCCAAGATGGATTAAAGAAAAACAATAAGGGGCTCCATTTGGAGCCCACCAGGACACAGCAGGTGCCAAAAATTCAAGCAAATTTCTAACATTTTTATTTTTCCTTTCAAATGAATTTCTTTGCCTAGCACAGTGTGTGATGCTGCTTTAATACCGAACACGACAAAATTTACACATTGTCGACCTTCTTTTATTAACTATATTGTCATATGTGATGGCTATTGTTTTCCTCATACATTTCTATGCATTTGAGTCTTTAAAAATATCTAAAAACCTGCATTTCAATGTCAGTATGTTGAAATTTAAACCAATATGAAAACCCAATTAAGTACTAAAAGTGCTTTTATAAATATGTACCAGTGTCAAAGATTTACACCTTAATATATAAGTGGCTAGATTTTATATATATATATATATGTGTATATATATATATGTATATATATATATATGCATTATATAAAATATATGATTACAGATAGAAATAACTTAAAGACAGAGAATCTGCATTTCTTATTCAATTTTGAAAGAATATCTGTTTTCTTCTTCATCCTTTCTAAACTAATTTTTATTATGACCCTAATACATGGAGAATATTTATTAACCATAATTGGGAATAAATGAATTACAGTGTCATATTGCAAAAAAAGATTCTAAATTTAGCAAAATGCAGAGAAGGGAGACATAGAAATGTTTAGTTTCAAAGTTGAATACTCAGCTTAAACTCAAATATTACGTTAATAAGAAAATAAAGACTGCTTTATGTCAAATTTATTTCAAATGCTGTACAACACTTAAGAGCAAAGAGCCTTAGACTATTTATTCCATCTACGACATTTATTTTGTATGTAGTAGCTGTTCAACTAATGTTTCTAAATCAAATTGAAGTCAGAATATTTTTTCCTGGAAAATTAGTTTCACATTTTCTACCAAACATATTGAAACTGTACATAATTTGGAAATTTCTCCATTCCATGTTGAAAGCCAGTAAAGGAACCTTCTCTTGTGTATACCCGAGGGGAAAAAAAATAGTTTTGTTTACTAGAGAAACTATGCTGTCATGTTGCTCTATTTTTGAGATAAGAGTAAAAATATTATTTTTTTCTGTTTCCAATAAATGATACAGCTGCATTCCATAATATGGTTTAAAAACTCTTACTATTTTTATATGTAAATTAAGTTTAGAAAATGCATTATGCAGAAACTTCTCAGACCACTGGTTCCAGGAAAGATGTGGACCAAATTTTAGTTATGGGATAAAAGAGGCAGAAGAAGAGAAAGTAGAAACTGAAGAATAAGAAGAAAACAAAAAGAAAAAATAAAAAGGAGAGAGAGCAGGAGGAACAGGAGGAGGAGAAGAGAAAAATGAAAGGAAGAAGAAGAGAAATAGAGATACAAGGATGAATAGAGGGAGAGTTGTAAAGGGAGATGAAAGCCAGGTCACTCATAAAATAATAAACTTTGATATTTACTTAAGAGCCAATTAAATTTAATTGAAGATAAGAAATTAAATTAAAATGATTCTGTCAATAAAATAATGTATTTAAGAAGAGACAGTATGGCATCATCACTAAAACCAAGGGCTCTGGGGTTTTAATTCTGCTGGCCTTGAGCAGGTTACTAAGCTTCACTGTGATTTTGTTTCTCTAAGTGAATAAATAGCCATAAAAATATCTGCTCCAGAGTTTCTGTGGGGATAAAATGAGAATATTAACTGTTTATTATGTTAATCAGTACAGAGTAAGTGCCTGAATAAAAAGGGGAAAAAATCATGAAGAAAATATCTAGGAATCGCTGTGCCTTAAAATGGAGCATGGTATAGTATAAAGACAGGACTGAGAGTTGATATTAAATTTAATTTAATTCTAGCACACCCTCTTGTTAAAACTAATATTTTCCATTAAGTGATTCATTGAGTTATTTCAGAAATCAGTTTTCATATCTAAAAATAGAAGGAGTCGTTTTATCATCTAAAATCATTATGTTAATTCTCATTTTACAATTAAATAGATACATTTATCAGCAGTATATAAAGATAAGTATATTACTACTCTTCTTTGTACTATTTTAATTTGAAATTACTTTGATAATTTTTATTTTTCTTGTATTCTATTTCTTTTGGCATTTTCAATTTATTCTTATAATTAGATTTAATTAGAACTCCAAAGTGAAACTGATATTAAAATCTTTTTGAAATTATTATGCAATATTAGAGCAATTATTTTACTTTCAGTGCCTCAATTCTTTTATTTTTAAAATGTGGTAAAAATAAAAAGTTACATTAAAAATTACATTATTGGATTTGAATGGTGCCCAGAATATAATAAATACTTGTTAAATGTTTGCTTTTTTACTCAGTTATTATCACTATTGTTGAAGTCTGTACTATTGCTTGTCTGTGATTATGATGGAAGTAATAATTGAGTAGAGTCAAAGAAGCTAAGATGTTCAAAATAGAGGTGAAAATTTAAGAAAGCTCATTGTGTGACAGAGTGGCCATGTTTGGAAAGGAAAGCATGCCAAAGTGGTAGTGAGAAGTAGTATTAACAAGCACATGCGCTTTTGAGGACTGGGCATACCTGTATTCTAATTCCAACTCTACCATTTCTAAACAATTATTCTTTAATTTTACTTAACTGTTCTGAACTTCAGATTCCATTCACATAAAATGAGCATATTCTTATCTCATAATTTCTGTGTGAATTTTAAAGGAAATAATGTACCTAAAGTATCTTTTATTTAATAAGTAAACATTTTAATTTACATTCTCAAAAAAAAATGTCTTTCTGATCACATACTAACAGGGTACCAACTTACTCTCTCACTTGCAATGATATAAAACTGAGCAATATATGAAACAAATAATTTCAGGAATTGAAAATCTTGCAGTGCAGGTCTATGGCGCTTGAGAGCAAAGAAATGCAGGTAGACACCACATCCAAATGGCATTGGAAACAATTTCCAAACCTTTACAAGCAAAGGTAAATGTTGCTCAAACTGAGAACAAGGGTCTAGGTGGGCAGAAGAAGCAGAAACTGAAGGCTGAGTCTAATGAGGTGTTTAAAATTTGCAGGCCAGAGTACCAGAAGTGAGAGAATTGATCAGAGAAGGAGACATAGAAAGTGCTTAGGGGTCTCCTTGAGTCATCAGGCAAAAACATTAAACTGTACATTCACAGGGCAAGACTCTAAGGGTTTTTTTCTTATTCTTTTCTTTTTTCTTTTTTTTCGTATCAAAGAGAAGTCTGGGAGCTGTGACATAAACAGCCTCAAAAGGTGGCAGCAAGCTAAAGTCTTTAAGGTAGAGAAAACATTGCTGAACACTGCCCACTGAACACTGTGGGCATTTATATGAATCTCTGGCAGGGTCATGCCTTAGAAATAGGGCCACTTTAGGCTGAAATTATGGATTACTCTGATAAGACTGAGTATAGTTTAAACTGATGCCTTCCTAGCATAAAGCTGAGATGCCAGTATATGAATTAGTGCCAGAACAAAATACTACACTGTTTTTTAAAAAAAAACATAATTAAGACTGAACAATATCCAGCTTAAAATAACACAACTATTAGACATATGAGAAAACATGTAAATAGATCCATAGCCTTAATACAAAGCAGTAAATGGAAACTAATGTACAGATAAGTCAGATACTGTATCAGATAAGGACATTAAAACAACCATTATAAATAGAAACTTATGTATTGAGAGTTCATCAAAAGATAAGTAAAACTGTAAAAGGTAAGAAATACATAACAGAAAAAATGATATCTGAAATGTTCTGTAAGAGCAGAGCAAACTAGGGCACCCAAAAGCATAGTGGCTATAACTGTAAAAGGTATGCAGTAACTGAAATAATTAAAAATGTTTAAATTAGAGAATGAAACTTTTGTAGGGACATTTAAGTTATTTCATTACACATTTGAAGGTTTATTAGAAATAAAAAGACTTGGCTAAAAATAATGAATTCTATTGATTATGAATTTGCTATATTTTAAGTCATGTTTTATTCAGTTTTAGAATATTTGATTTCTATTTCTGATACATTGATGAATTTAACTAGGATGCTCATTTTTGAAAATAAGGATTTTTGTTATGTCTATGACTATCCATTAATGATATAAAATGGTTCATTTTAATAATTTCTTAGTTGTTAGAATTTACCAATATAGAATTCACTAACTTTCCAAAGTAAATAGCATTCAACTTTCAATATTCAGCTGAAGTATATGAAACTTGAACATATTAAAAAATAAAGTATTCCTAAATGAAGTTGGTCTTTCTTTAGATTACAAAATCTTAATTGAGAACATTTATCAAACAAAATGGAATCCTTGGGGTCTTATAAGGAAGCCAGTATTCTTCCTTCTATCTATCATGATCAGACATTCTTCTTGATCCATCTGTCACAAAATCATATTTTTTAATCTCCCTTGATCTAAGTTTTATGATCCTTCATCTCAATTCCAATAATTTATCTCAGCTTTTTGTAGCTGAACATAGTAGCCCTGATATTTCCCAAACATCTTATGATGAGGCCATTATGTACTTATAAATTTAAAAGTATAAACCAGACACAGTATTCTTTGAAATTGCTAAGTGGATGAAAAAAAAATAATGCTTTATTTTTTGTGATTGGCATTACCTTTTTCAATGGCAAATAAAACGTTTGCTAAAATTGCCACATTTATCCTCACATATCTAAAAATGTTACAGGTGAATTACCTGGGTTAGATATGTAGACCATATTAGACATTATTATAGAACTTATATTTCTGCATGGTATATAAAGTACAATATTTCTAAAGGCATATATTTTGAATTTAAGAGCAAGGCTTACATATTTAATATCATTAGTTGGACGAAAAATACTAATTCTTGGTGATAAAGTCACCAAGAATTTTTTCAGATCCACTATTTTTTTAAAACCAAAGCCAATGGACACCAGTATTCTTGCTTTTGTTGATAAAATCTATATTGTTTCCAGCAGGCTTCTTTACTTCATAAATCAGGAGAAGCTTACCTATACATACTATCAAGATACATATATTTTTTAATATATAAAAGCCTTTTCATTAAGCTTTTCCTGTAAGTTGGATATAATATTCCTATTTTATGGTGACAAGAAGCATTCCCAAATTTTCAGAATAGATTAATATACGCATCATAAATAAAAGAAAATTTTTATTTTATAGGTGTACTATTTATATCATTCTGATTTTATTTGTATAAAAAACTAGGGTTAGATGTATTATTTAATTAATTTTAAAACAAATTACTCTAAAAACGTCATAGTTTTTAAAGTTTAGCACAAGAAATAATGCCATTTTTCATGCTAAAAGAAAAATTGTGCCATATTCTTTTCAAATATGTTCATATTATCCTATGAAATTAAATATAACAAATGTCAACAATATTTAATCCTCAGGTTTGATTCAACATTAATCTTTGAAGCTTCTGCTATTTTACCAATTTAAATTTTGACATGGATTTTTCTTAGCTAGAAGCTAATCATAATGTAATAGGCTGTTATAGACAAACATATTTAACAAGCAAAGTAATCATAGTTGAAAGAAATACAAAGATTTATTCTATACTTTTTTAGTGACTATGTGGTATTCATGATTAAGTCATAAAATATAAACTTTTAAGTAATTATGAAACTGAGTTTCAACTGTAAAGGTTTTCAGAGCTGTGGGGAAACATCTAATTGACAGTTATGATTTATTTTTTATCTATAAAATGTAAATGTTTACACTAATTTTGATAAGTTAATAAAATAAGAATATTAAAAGTTCAACACTTTCTAATCCAAAGCCCAGAGTCACACAGAAATATGTGCACACACAAGTGCAATATTTGATCCATACATCCTACACAATTCAGGTTGGTTATTATTTATTTTAAATCTGTAGATTTAAAAATATTTATCATAAATTTAGCACAGTGCATTCTAAAAAATCATTGAGCAATATAATTCTATATCAGTGATCAAAGTGGTTTTATAAAAATATTTTTCCTCAGAATCCATAAAATCTTAACAAAATATTAAAAAATGAAATTGTACAATCTATTCTAAATAAGTAGTGACTGAAAAATATTTATGCTTAAAACATGGAGATTCCTTACACACTTAATGTATGCCAGTTTCAGTAATAAAATCTATTTTTTAAATTTTCATATAATTTATATCAATTTCAGAAATACATGTTATTTAAGTATTTTTGTTTCATTTACTTCTGAAGCTATATAGATGGTCTCCTTAACAATCACAAACATTTCAGTTAAAAATCTTAAGAAGTTACACTTCAGTTTTAAGAGCTGAAAAGTTCATACAAATCAAATATATTTTATTTTTTAGGGCAGTAAGAAGGTTGGTATCGGTAAATATTAAATTCAAATGTTCAGAAAGCCAGGAATATTTTCTTTCATATTCTTTTAAGCTATGAGAAATACATCTACTTTGAAAGTAAGTCAAAATAACCATAAACATAAGTTCTTCTACATTTTTTTTGAAAGAAAGAAAAAGAGAGAAAAGAAGAAAGAAAGAAAGAGTGAAAGAAAGAATAAAAAAGAATGTAAGAGCGAAAGAAAGAGGAAGAGAAAGACGGAGAGAGAACAAGATTCTTGTTCTATTGCCCAGGCTAGAATGCAGTCTAAAAATGGGTATTAAAAACTTCTTTTATGTCAATAATTGTGCTTAGCAATGGAGACAGGAAGGAATAAGGGATGAAAATAACAAACAAGCAGCCAACCAATATTTTATTTAAACCTGTGAAATGCTATGCAATTGCTGAGGAGTGACTTACTTCCAATTATGTGGTCACTTTTAAAGTAAGTGTAATGTGATACTGAGAGAAATGTATGTTTTGTGGATTTGGGGTGGAGAGTTCTGTAAATATTTGTTAAGTTTCCTTGTTCCAAGTCTGAGTTCAAGTCCGGGATATCCTTGTTAATTTTCTATCTTGTTGATCTGTCTAATATTGACAGTATAAGGTTAAACTCTCCCACTATTATTGTGTGAGAGTCTAAGTCTCTTTGTAAGTCATTAAGAACCTGCCTTATGTATCTGGGTGTTAATGTATTGAGTGCGTATATATTTAGGATCGTTAGCTCTTCTTGTTGCATTGATCCTTTCACCACCATGTAATGTCCCTCTTTGTTTCTTATGGTCTTTGTTGCTTTAAAGTCTGTTTTATCAGAGATGAAAATTGCAGCTTGCGTTTTTTTTTTTTCTCTCCATTTGGTTGGTATTTCTTCCTCTATCCCTCTGTTTTGAGTCTTTGTGTATCCTTGCATGTGAGATGTGTCTAGATACAGCCTACTGATGGATTTTAGCTTTTTAACCAATTTGCCTGTCTGTGTCTTTTGATTGGGGCATTTAGTCCATTTAAATTTAGGATTAATATTGATACATGTGAGTTTGATACTGCCATTTAATGCTAGCTGGCTGTTTTGCCCATTAGTTGATGTAGAGTCTTCATTAT
>CAUYLG010008647.1:0-37427 GCA_963573385.1 Cacajao melanocephalus
CTCCATGCAGGCTCCCCACACCCACTCCTGCATTCCACCCCTAGCCCCACACTCAGCACTAAATCATGCTGTCAGCCCAAAATTCAAAAATCCCGCCGAGAGCCTAACCAATGGCAGCTCGCCAAGTCCGGGTCCAGTCTCTCTCTCTGACCAATACAGGTGCCCATGCTTTGTTACCTCACCGGTCAATCTGTTACCTTCTCCAGCCCACCTGTGGGTAGCCCTGCTAGGCTGCCAATGGCAACTTGCCAAGTCCCCGTCCAGTCTTTCTATGACCAATGCAGTTGCCCATGCTTTGTTTCCCCACTGACCAATCTACTGCCCTTACCCCCTATAAAACCCCATGCCCAGAACAGCCGGGCGCGACTTCTCTGGTCTCTCTCTCTCTCTCCCTCCCTCCCCCGGGGCCACAGAACCTCGCCCGGGAGCTGAATAAACTAGAATTTAATTTGTCTCGTGCTGGCCTCAGTTTCCTCATTTTAAACTCAGCAATATCCTTACAAGAATAACCTTACAATCTGAAGAGGGTCTTTTGAGTCTTTGGCTGAATATTGATCTACCTATGCTTGTAAGAAACCACCTTAGGCTGGATAATGAACCACCAGTAGGCAGAACAACCCTTGGACCTTACACCAGAATGAGAATAGCTCCTACAAGCTGCAATGGAAAAATCTCCAAATACATTGGGCATCAGGGACAATCATCAAAGAATAATTGCCTCCATTGTTGAGAAATGCTGAGTGTATGATAAAATATATTGTTTGCTAAGAACGATGGCAAGGAAAACCTAGGTGCACCCCCCTGCAAGTGGAAAACTACTTGGGGCATTCTAAAGTGGCAAGACAGTATATGTATATCAGACACCAGTTAAAACAGTTCTTTAAGCACAGGATACGTGACCCTGCCCCCATGGCTCCCTCGTGGAGAATACTTTCTGGTTTGTCCTGATCAGTGGTAAGCAGGCACCAGCTGCCCACCTAGTTTATCTTGGTTCTATGAGAAAACACAGAACACCTACTGTTAATAATAATCACCTGTTCAGAGAGAATAACTACATGGATCAGAGTCTGCTCGAGGCCCTCAGCCCGGAAGGCTGTCAGCTCCTTGAGGCTCTCAGCTCAGAAGACTGTTGGCCCCCAAGATGGTCCTACTTTGCTGTTCTATCTGGATCTCTGCTTCTTAATGACTTCAGTGCCACCTGGCCAACATGGCAAAACCTCATCTCTACTAAAAATACAAAAATTAGGTGAGCGTAGTGGTGCATATCTGTAATTCCAACTACTTGGGAGGCTGAGGCAGGAGAATTGCTTGCACCTGGGAGGCAGAGGTTGCGGTGAGCTGAGATTGCACCACTGCACTCCAGCCTGAGTGTCAGAATGAGACTCCATCTAAAAAAAAAATTGACATATAATAATTGTACATATTTATGGGGTACATATGATGTTTTGATGTGAATAATGTATGGTGATCAGATCAGGATAATTAGCATGTCCACCATCTCAAACATTTCTCATTTATTCCTGTTCAATATCCTCTTTGTAGTTATTTGAAACTATATGTTATTGTTAACTATTGTCATCCTACAGTGGTACAGAATACTATATCTAAATTTAAAGAAATTGTGTGGCTGGGCATGGTGGCTCACACCTGTAATTCTAGCACTTTGGGAGGCTGAGGTGAGAGGATCGCTTGAGGTCAGGAATTTGAGACCAGCCTGGGAAACATAGCAAGAACCCATGTCTACAAAAACTAAAAAATTAGCTGGGGGTGTGGTAGTGCATGCCTGTAGTCTCAGCTTCTTGGGAGGCTGAGGCCAGAAGATCGCTTGAGCCCAGGAGTTCAAGGCTGCAGTGAGCCATGGGGAACTGAGTCTCTGTCACCCAGGCTGGAGTGCAGTGGCTCGATCTTGGCTCACTGCAACCTCCACCTCCCAGGAGCGAGCAATTCTCCTGCCTCAGTCTCCCGAGTAGCTCAGATTACAGGTATGCACCACTACACTCACCTAATTTTTGTATTTGTAGTAGAGATGAGGTTTTGCCATGTTGGCCAGGCTGGTCTCGAACTCCTGACCTCAGGTGATCCACCTGCTTTGGCCTTCCAAAGTGCTGGGATTACAGGTGTGAGCCACCGCACCTGGCCTATATGTCAATTTTTAAAATAATAAAATAAATTTTTAAGCACCCAAAGGGAAAAAACACATATTATGTGCATAGGAAAAGGAATACATTACTGATATAGGCAACAACACCGATGAAACTCGGAAACATTATGCTGATGCTGAGCAAAAGAAGCCAGTCACAAAAGACCACATAACATATGATTCCATTTCTGTGAAACTCTAAGTTATGTAGAATAATCTTCAGTGGCAGAAAACAAATCAGAAATGGTCTGGGTCATTATTAGAGTGCAATGGGAAAAGTGTATTGCAACAAGGCACAGGGGAACTTCTTGGGGTGATGGAAAAATTTTTTTCTAGAGATGGGATCTCACTATATTGCCCAGGCTGGTCTCAAACTCCTGGTTTCAAGCGATCCTCCCACTTCAGCTTCCCAAAGTGCTAGGATTACAGGTGGATCCCATTGCACTCAGCCCCCATTTTCTGTGTCTTGATTGTGGTGATTGTCACACAGATACATGTATGTATCAGCTCTCACTGAACTGTCCACTTAGTGCATTGTATTGCAGGTAAATTTATACCTCACAGAAGTCAATATCAAACAGAAATGGAAAAGCATGGACTGTGGAGCCAGTCACCTGGTCTGAATTGCTCTCCAGCACCCACCACTTACTAGTTGTGAGATGTTGGACAAATTTCTTGTTGTTGTTGTTTTTTTTTTTTTTGTTTTTTGTTTTTTGAGACAGAGTCTTGCTCTCTTGCCTAGGCTGGAGTGCAGTGGTACAATCTCAGCTCACTGCAACCTTTGCTTCTCGGGTTCAAGTGATTCTCCTGCCTCAGCATCCTGAGTAGCTGGGATTACAGGTACCCACCACCACACCTGGCTAATTTTTGTATTTTTAGTAGAGACGGGTTTTCGCCTTGTTGGCCAGGCTGGTCTCAAATTCCTGACCTCAAGTGATCCACCTGCTTGGCTGAGATTATAGGCGTGAGCCATTGTGCCCGGCCTTGGACAAGTTTCTTAATCTCTCTGCGCTCTAATTTTCTCATCTGTAAAATGAGATTAATGATGGTACCAGCATCATTGTGTTGTATGTGGGTAAAATGAGTTGTTAATAGTGAATCACTTTGAACAGGGCTTGATACAAAGTCAGCTCTGTATATGAGTTTATTCAATAAGCAAATAAACCAGATTGCTGTTTTCAAACAGATGCTGTTTTGAAAAACACCATCTCAATAAACTCATGTCACCCTCCTCCTCTCCCCATTACCCTCAAGATAAAGCCAAAAGCTTTTTCAGTGCCTTTATCACCTACCTCTTTGCCCCTCATTCCCCAAGTTTCCTGCTCGCGCCATCTGTCTGTCCCTCCAAGGTGCCATCCTCCCCAAATCAAGACCCTCTCACAGGCTGTTCCTCAGCCCAGAGGATTCTTCCCCTCCCTCTTTGCCCGGCTAAGATCAACTCATTGTAAATCTCAAGTCTTCAATGAAGCTTTCCCTGAATTCTCTGACCAGGCCAAAGCAATTAGCCAGAAGAAAAGGCCAATACTTCCCTTTTATAGCACCAAACACAGCTATAATACATATTTATGTTTGTGTAATTATTTCATTCTTTCATTCTTCAAATATTTGTTGAATACCACTGTGAGCCAGGCATTATTCTATGCTCTGAGAATACAGCAGTTTACAAAACTAACTCCCTACTGGTGCGTTGGAATGAGCCAGGCAGAAAATAAATAGATAATCAAATAAGCATTTTATGTCAGGAAGCGGCGAGTGCTATGGAGAAAAATAAAACAGAGTAGGAAAAAGGAACCAATGAAGGAGCAGGTACTATTGTAGACAGTGTGGTCAGGGAAGACCTGAGGAGGTGACATTTAAGCAGAGACCTCAGGGAGTGAAGGAACAAATCATGGGAATATCTGGACAAAGAAAGTTCCAGAAAGAAAAAATTACAGTGCAAAGGCTATTTCAGTAAATTGCATGAAGAGGATGTAACAGTAGGACATGGGGTTGGAGAGCTATCAGGGCCAGAGTGAGCAGGGTCTTTCAAGCCATCATGAGCCCTCTGACTTTTACTTGGAGGGAGGTGGGAGCCACTGAAGGGATATTAGCCAGGATGGAATGATCTGACTTGTTTTGTTTTTGTTTTTGTTTTTTTGTTTTCGAAACAGAGTCTCACTCTGTCGCCTAGGCTGGAGTGCAGTGGTACAATCTCAGCTCACTACAACCTCCACCTCCCAGATTTAAGCAATTCTCCTGCCTCAGCCTCCCAGGTAGCTGGGATTATGGGTGTCCACCACCACACCCAGCTAAGTTTTGTATTTTTAGTAGAGACAGGGTTTTACCATGTTGGCCAGGCTGGTCTCAAACTCCTGACCTCAAGTGATCCACCCACCTCGACCTCCCAAAGCGTGAGCCGCTGCGCCCAGTCCCAATGTTTATTTTAACTGGATCAGGCACATTGATCGCAGTGTTGAGAATACCCTGGAGTGGAACAATGGCTGTAGCAGGCAGACCAATCTAGGAAAGAGATGACAATAATTTAGTCATTGACAGCAGTGAAGGTGGTGAGAAGTGGTTGGATTCTGGAGGTATTTGGAAGGCAGAACCAAAAGATCAAATGTAGGGAAGAAAAGAAATAGACGAGTCAAAGACAGCTCCAAAGAGAGAGAAATATGAAAACCGTAGGAGTTCTGCATTTAGGGGAGAATTCCTGGAGCTCAGTTTTGGACATACTAAGCTTGAGAGGCCTTTTAGAGTGCAGATAGCACAGCAAGTAGGCAGTCTGATGTTTGAGCCTAAAGGTTAGCGAAGAGGTGCAGCCAGAAACAGCTATCTAGACAGAGATAGTCAGTGGGTTTTTTTTGTTTGTTTGTTTTACGTTTGGGGTTTTTTTTTGAGAGGGGGGGTTGAGACAGAGTCTTGCTCTTTTGCTCTGTTGCTCAGGCTGGAGTGCAGTGGTGTGATCTCAGCTCACTGCAACCTCCGCCTCCCAAGTTCAAGTGATTCTCATGCCTCAGCATCCCAAGTAGCTGAAATTATAGGTGTGTGCCACCACGCCCAGCTAATTTTTATATTTTTGGTAGAAATGGGGTTTCACCATGTTGGCCAGGCTGGTCTCAAACTCCTGACCTCAAGTGATCTGCCCGCCTCCAGCTCCCAAAGCGCTGAGATTACAGGCATGAACCATCGTGCCTGGCCCCAGATAGTCAGTACGTGTTTAAACCCTGAATGATATTACCAAGAAAGTAAGTTTACAGAGAAATTAGGTGAGTTTTAAGGACTGAGACCCAGGACACCCCCATTGCCAAGACGTTGAGTGGACTAGGTACAGCCAGAGAAACCAAGACTGTGGAAAACTCCCCAAAACAACCAACCTAGTTTCTTTAGCCAATATATTACAGAGAGTGCGAAAGAGAACCTATGGACTCAAAAGGAACTTGAAAGGTAAATCACTTGTAGAATCTAGACTTTATTTGGATCCTGGATCCTGGATCCTGGATCCTGATTCAAACACACGATGGCCAGGCAAGGTGGCTCACGCCTGTAATCCCAGCACTTTGGGAGGCCAAGGCAGACAGATCACACGAGGTCAGGAGTTTGAGACTAGCCTGACCAACATGGTGAAACCCTGTCTCTACTAAAAATACAAAAAATGAGCCAGGCATAGTGGCACATGCTTGTAATCCCAACTACTCAGGAGGCTGAGGCAGGAGAATCACTTGAACCTGGGAAGCAGAGGTTGCAGTGACCCAAGATCATACCATTGTACTCTAGCCTGGGCAACAAGAGTGAAACTCCGTCTCAAAAAAAAAAAAAAGAAAAAGAAACAAAACAAACAAACAAAAAACACTATAAAATAAAATAAAAAATGAGGCCAGGCACAGTGGCTCACACCTGTAATCCCAGTGCTTTGGGCAAGGCAGGAGTATTGTTTGAGGCCAGGAGTCTGAGACCAGCCTGGTCAACGTAACACGACTCCATCTATATTTTTAAAAAATTAAAAATTAGCCTGGCGTGGTGGTGCACACCTGTAGTCCCAGCTACTCTGGAGGCTGAGATAGGAGGCTCTCTTGAGCTCCAGAATTCGAGGCTGCAGTGAGCTATGATCATGCCACAGCACTCCAACCTGAGAGATAAAACAAGATCCTGTCTCAAAACAACCCCCAAAATTATGAGACATTTGGGGAAATCTGAACCCCAATTGAATATTTGAAGGTTTTACAGAATTATTGTTCAAGTTTTAAGTTCGATAATGGAACCATGGTTATATTTTTTAAGGAGTCCTTACTGTTTCAAGGAAAGGTTAATAAAGCACCACCCACAGGCCAAATTGAAATGGCCACCTGATTTTGGGTGACTCATGAGCTTAAAATGATTTCTAGGTTGTTTAGTTTTTTAAAAACCAAAAGAATAGTATTTATTGACATATGAACATTTCTTATGTGAAATTTAAATTTCAGTGTCCATAAATAAAGTTTTATTGGCACATGTCCATGCCCATTCACTGGCCTATTGTCTAAGGCAGCTTCCTGCTACCATGGCTGAGTTGAGTACTTTGGACAGGGACTATGTGGCCTCCAAAGCCCAAAATATGTATTTCCTGTTCCCTTACTGAAAAAGCTTGCCAGCCCCTCTTTTATGTATTTATTTAATGTTTGTTATTTTTTAGAGACAGAGTCTCTCTTTGTTACCCACACTGGAGTGCAATGGCCCAATCATGGCTCACTGCAGCCTCGACCTCCTGGGTTCACGTGATCCTCCCACCTCAGCCTGCTAAGTAGCTGGAACCACAGGCACATGCCACCACACCTAGCTAACTTTTTAAAATTTTTTGTGGAAACAAAGTCTTACTATGTTGCTCAGGGTGGTTTCAAACTCCTGGTTTCAAGTGATCCTTCCACCTCAACCTCCCAAAGTGCTGAAATTACAGGTGTGAGCCACGACGACCAGCTTCCAACCCCTGTTTTGAAGCTACATCCATACATATTTACAGAAGAAATTATGTGATGCTTGGGATTCCCTCCAAAATAATGCTGGAGAGGGGAACTGGGTGGGAGGCGGAGGCAAAGATGAAACAAGGTTGGCTATGAGTTGGCTATCGTTGAAGCTGAGTGCTGGGGACATGGACGTTCATTTTATTCTTATGTCTACTTTTGTATGTGTTTGAAATTTTCCACATAACAGTTTCTAAAAAGGAAAAGAAAAACAAAAGAGATTGTGCGTTTTTAACAAAAGAAGCTAGACAGAGGAGGAGGAACTAAGGAGAGGGCCTGAGAGGATAGGCCAGAGGGCCAGGAGAGAAACCAGGTGAGTACGGTATCCTTGAGGTCAAGTGGAGAAGGAGGAGGGTCACTAAAAGCTGCCAAAGGGTCAAGTCCAATGAGGACCAGGAACTGTACTTTGCTTCACCTGGCTCTCAAGTGGCCCATACCCCAATTATGTGACACCACCCTCTTTCATGATTTGTTTTTCACTTGTTTTTGCTTTTTTGAGACGGGCTCTCACTCTTTTGCCCAGCCTGGAGTGCAGTGGCGCAGTCTTGGCTTACTGCACCCTCCACTTCCCAAGCTCAAGCAATTTTCCCACCACAGCCTCCTGAATAGCTGCATCTATAGGCAGGCACCATCATGCTTGAATAATTTTTGTATTTTTCGTAGAGATGGGGTTTTGACATGTTGCCCAGGCTGATCTGGGCAACTTGAACTCCTGGGCTCAAGCAATCTGTCCACCTCGCTTTCACAAAGTGCTGTGACTACAGGCGTGAGCCACCGTGCCCAACTGGTATTTTTTTTAATGCTTTTCTTTTTTTAAGAGATGGGATCTGGCTATGTTGCCCTGGCTGGCCTCAAGCTCCTGGCCTCAAGTGATCCTCCCACCTTAGCCTCCAGGATCACTGGGATTACAGGCACAAACTTCATGCCTAGCCTCTTTCAGTGTTAACAGGAACTTTCCGGAGTTTTCAGGAGACACTCATGGTCTCCTGAAATTATTTATAGGCATCCCAGCATTCTTTAATACAGATTTTCTTCGTATTGTCTAACTTGTTATGCAAATAGATTATTTTTCCCCCAAGGGGACCCCACAACTAGCTTTGAAAACAATTATACTCATTTTACTGCCCAGAACAAAAACAGTAAAACTTCTGAAGTCCCCAGACACCAAAAGCCATGCATTCTAACAGGTTTTGAGCAAATCTGATCCCAAAGCACTTTGTTGATATGTTGGCCCACCATCACCACACTGTAACTGGAATGCTCAACTCCAGTAAGAAGTCTTCCCAGTTTGGATGTTTTGGAGCTTTGAGGACCCTTTGGCCCTTTTTTCTCCCTTCCCTTTGGGCAGCTGCCCTGGGGCATTGGCCCCATTCACAATTCTTCAGTTTCCCAGACAATGCGGCTTCTTGTGCTCTTTGCTCGGGCCTCTCTATTAACCCTACGGAGAGGTTTAAGGTTACTGTAACAGACGCCTTGCTTTCTGCTGCTCATAATGTCCTTGTTCCAGCCAGAAACTGCAGCCCATCAGGATTTGGTTTTCATTAAAGGCCCTTTGGGTTACTCTGTTTTTAGCAGATGGGTTAAAAGGACTGAAAGGACGGGGCAGGGCGATGGTGATTTGGGGGTCGATAGCTTTCTCTATGGGCCATACCCTTCCCCACTGAATGATTCCCCTGCTGCAGACTGGAGGAAATCAGTCAGGCAAGGATCCCTGCAGTAAAAACTACTTGAAAACAGGAACAATAACCACAAACCTGAAATGAAGACGGTTTCCTGAGAAACCATGAACGTGCAGCGTGATCAACTCTCCTGTTTGTCCGGGACCAAAAGATTTCCCAAGATTCAAAACTTTCTGTTTTAAAACCAGAAAGCCACGGGCAAACCGGGAGGAGTTGGTCAACCCACGGATCAGTCACTTCATCTTCTGTAAAACTTGCAAAGATGCTAGGAGGTTCCCCTCCTGCTGGGACACCCCAGCCCAGACACAAACCATTAATTCACAATTAAATGGAGTTTCACTGTCTGCAAAGCTGCTCCATTTAAGCTCTGTGTCATGAACACATAACTCCAGGCATACCGACACTGGCTGGGAGATTTTTCACCAGAAAAAAAAAAAAAAGCCATTTCATGACTATTAATGCATAATAGGCAAGTGTGTCTGGCTTGTAGAATACCAGCCTGATTATGAACGCCTGGTGTTGGAATGGCCCAGCTCACAATGGTTGCAGAAGTTCAGTGAGGCTAGGCTTGGTGGCTCACGCCTGTAACCCCAGCACTTTGGGAGGCCAAGGCAGGAGGATCACTTGAGTACAGAAGTTCAAGACCAGGCTGAGCAACATAGGGAGACTCCATTTCTACAAATAATTTAAAAATTAGCCAGGTGTGGTGGAGCATGCTTGTAGTCCTAGCTACTCGGGAGGCTGAGGTGGGAGAATTGCCTGAGCCTAGGAGGTTGAGGCCACAGTGAGCCGTGATCACATGTCACTGCACTCTAGCCTGGTCGACAGAGCAAAACCCTGACTGAAAAAAAAAAAAAAAGAAGATGTCAAGGGATGGGCGCTTGGTGGACTAGAAATGCCCAGGCTTGAGTTCCTGTCCCAGCCCTACCCCTGATAGACTTTAGCCTCAGCTATTCTCTTCTTCTTTCCTAAGTCTCCTGAGAACAAATGGCTTTGGATTCAACGAGGAAAAGAAGGAAAGAGAGGAAGAAATTGGTCTCACTGAGCATCCTCTAGGAGCAGCCATCACACCAAATACTCCCTGTCATTTGCTCTTTTCACCAGCCTTGAAGGTTTGCTGTGCCCAGTTTCACAGATGAGTTCAGTGGACATAAACGATCACATAGCAAGCGAATGGCAGGAGGGGTGTTGTAATGCAGGGCTGCTGGGCTCCCTAGTAACCCTAATCCCAGCAGCCATTTAATAAGAGAAAACTAAGCACATGCCCCTCTAACATACATTGTCTTGCTTAATTCTTGCAGAATCTTTGAGGCAAGCATAACCATTATCTCTACTTTACAGATCAGCAAATGGGTTCTAAGAGGTCAAGTGACATGCCTAAGATCACACAGCAATGCATGCACAGCCAGGTGGCAAACCCAGAGCTAAATGATTCCAACGCTTACTGGCTTTGCTCTCCAGCCTCAGCTCAGCAGCCCTGAACCTAAAACTCCAGGTGGCAGGTGCCACCCCAGGGATAAGCCCCCAGCTTTAATCTGAACCAAGCCTTAACCAGCTGTGTGCTATTGCGCAAATTCCTTAACCTCTCTACACTTGCATTTCCTCCACTGCCTAATAGGCATGGCACTCATACCTCCTTCGTAAAAAAAAAAAAAAAAACAAAAAAACAAAAAAAAAAACTATCAACTTTATTTATTTACGTGTGAGATGGAGTCTTGCTCTGTTGCCCAGGTTGGAGAGCAGTGGTACGATCTCAGCTCAACTGCAACCTTTGCCTCCTTGGTTCAAGCGATTTTCCTGCCTCAGCCTCCTGAGTAGCTGGATTACAGGTGCCCACCACTGCGCCTGGCTAATCTTTGTATTTTTAGTAGAAACAGAGTTTCACCATGTTGGCCAGGCTGGTCTTGAACTCCTGGCCTCAAGTGATTTGCCTGCCATAACCTCTCAAAGTGCTGGGATGACAGGTGTGAGCTCTGGCCTTTACTTCCATTTTTCCACTTCTTCCTCACAACTGCTATTACTCACAACTGCTTTTACTCACAACTGCTTCCTCACAACTGTATTACTTTATACACAAAATACATAAAGCACTAAGCCCAGCACTGGCATATATAAGAATGCAATGAATCATTACTATTGTTATTATTGATGCTATTGTTTTTGCTGCTGCTATATTATTATAACAAATAATAATTGTGATAGTTATTATAATAGTTGTCACCGATTTTTATTATTATTACTAAGTAGTTTGGGATCCCTTTTCTCGAAGTTTCATCACCCCCACAAGTGCCCTCCACTGCACCCACACTTTGCCCACCCTCTTTCTCTCGGTCCGCCCCCAACTCCATCCATGCACACCTCTCCCTTCCCTAAGGAGACCCAACAGTGAGCGCCCACCCACGCCCCCAGCGCTTTGCCCCGCGCGCTCCTCACCTGCGAAGCCCGGCTCGGCTGCACTGAGTCCCCGGGGCTGGCGGGTGGTGCAGGGCGGGACCGCGGGGCTCACCCAGGGCGCGGGCAGGCAGGGGAGCGGCGGGGCGGCGCCAGCCTGCAGCTCCAAGACCTCCTCTCTGTAGCGGCCCAGGTGGGAACCCCGCCAGGGGAGCAGCAGGGGTCACAGTCCCCGTCTGGGGCTTCCTATCTGGACCCGAAGCGTGCAAGACGCACACAGGCCTGCTCCCCAGCCACTCTTCAGGGTGGCAGTGAGGCAGCGAGGAGGGGGAGCGCTAGAGAGCTATCCACCGATTACTACGTGGCGACTTTATTTAGATCTGAATTCAAACCGTTAAAGAAGTTATAAACCGCCATGGTGGCTCACTCCTGCAATCCCAGCGCTTTCCGCAGGTCAAGGCTGGCGGATCTCTTGAGACCAGGAGTTCGAGACCAGCTTGGCCAACAGGGCGAAACCCCATCTCTAGTAAAAACACAGTGGCAGGGGCAGGGGCCTGTAGTCCCAGCCACTCAGGAGGCTGAGGCAGAAGAATCGCTTGAACCTGGGAGGTCGAGGCTGCAGTGAGTCAAGATCACCACTGCACTCCAGCCTGCCTGACAGAGACAGACTCCGTCTCAAAGAAAAAAAAAAAAGAAATTGTAAGAAAATTGGAGCAATGTGGTCGCTGGATATATTTATTGGCTGTTTCTTTCTTTCTTCCTTTTTTTGAAACAGTGTCTTGCTCTGTCGTCCAGGTTGGAGTGCAATGGCCCGATCTTGGCTCACTGCAACCTCTGTCCCTGGGTTCAAGCAATTCTCCTGTCTCAACCTCTCAAGTAGCTAGGATTACAGGCGCCCACCACCACGCCCCGCTAACTTTTTGTATTTTGTATTTTTTGTATTTTTTGCCATGTTGGCTAGGCTGGTCTCAAACTCCTGACCTCAGGTGATCCGCCTGCCTCGGCCTCCCAAAGTACTGGGATTACAGCCGTGAGCCACCACGCCCAGCTGGGTTTCTTAATGAATTGTAATGTGGCTATTTTTTCAGAGTCGTTATCTTTTACACATATATATTTACAAAACTGAAATGATACATCTGAGATTTGCTTGGGAAAAGTGAAACCAAGGAATTGTGAATAGGGATGAAACAAGATTGGCCACATGTTGATAACTGCTGAGGCTGGGTGGGGAGGGTTTATTATTATCTTTTGTATGTATTTGGAATTTTCCACAATAAAAATAATTAATAGTATGACCTATAATAGATGTATCCATACACAGAGTGGTAGAAAAAAATTCATCCTAAATGCCCACCAATAAGGAAATGGTTAAATAAATGAATACATAAACTCTGTGGATTACAGTCATTAAATTGTTCTTAACAAAGACCACATGATTAGCACGAGAAAATAATTTTACATCCAAAACAAACAAACAAAAAAAGCCAAATGTTAAGAAATACATGTATATGAACTTTAATTAAAACTGGAAGCTAGGGGCTGGGTGCAGTGGCTCATGCCTGTAATCCTAGCACTTAGGGAAGCCAAGGGGGAGTCACTTTAGATCAGGAGTTTGAGACCAGCCTGGCCAACATGGTGAAACATCATCTCTACCAATAGCATAAAAATTAGCCAGGCATGGTGGCCAGCGCCTGTAATTCCAGTTACTTGGGAGGCTGAGGCAGGAGAATTGCTTGAGCTGGGAAGGCAGAGGTTGCAGTGAGCTGAGATTGTACCACTGCCCTCCAGCCTCGACGACAGAGCAAGACTCTGTTTCAAAAACAAAACAAAACAAAAAAACTAGAAGGCAAGGCCGGGTGCAATGGCTCACGCCTGTAATTCTAACACTTTGGGAGGCTGAGGTGGGTGGATCACTTGAGGTCAGGAGTTCAAGACCAGCCTGGCCAACACAGTGAAACTCCATCTCTACTAAAAATATAAAAAGCTTGCATGGTGGCCCACGCCTGTAATACCAGCTACTTAGGAGGCTGAGGCAGGAGAATCACTTGAACCCAGATGGCAGAGGTTGCAGTGAGCCGAGATTGCACCACTGCACTCCAGCCTAGGCAATAGAGACTCTGTCTCAAAAAAAAAAAGATCTGGAAGGCAATGCATTAAAATATTAGCTTTGCATAATAGGATTATGCATAACTGTTTTGCATCTTTCCTAATGAAAATATAATTATGGACTCAAGAGGTTTCCTTGCAATCCTTCACATTTAATGAAACACGTCTAATACCTGTAATATTTCAAAGTAATGATTGAAATGCCCAATGCTAACATTAGTTTGTCAGTGGCAAAATTAAAACATTATCTTCAGACATGGCCAACTGTAGCATTCTGCTGCCCATTGGATAGTAATTTATATAATGCTAATGTCCAGCATCCTCAAAAACATCCTTTTATCCCCAGGGTGTTTGTTTAATCCTTTAAATAAAAAGCTTAACCTCAAGCTTTAAATGACAGGAATGGCTTCCAACCTCTATCGATTTTTGATTTAGAATGTAAGTGTCTAGGAGTCTCACATGATTCATCTTGGAAAAATAACAGTACCTTTTCATTTTTACATATTTTAGTGTTTAAACATTTATAAATGTGTGTGTACATACATGCACAGAAAAAAAAGTCTCGAAGGCATAAACCAAATTATCATTAGTTGTTCTCTCAAGATTATGGGGTAAGTAAAGTGAATTTAATTTTCTACTTTTTCTGCAATGAACCTGGATATGGTTTGGCTTTGTGTTCCCACCCAAACCTCATGTGGAATTGTAATCCCCAATGTTAGAGGAGGGGCCTGGTGGGAGGTGATTAGTTCATGGGGCCAACTTCCCCCCCAATGCTGCTTTCGTGATGGTGAGTAAGTGCTTAGTTGTTTAAGTGTGTGGTACCTTCTCCTTGGCTCTCTCTTCCTCCTATTTCCGCCATGTAAGACATGCTGGCTTCCCCTCTGCTTTCCGTCATGACTGTTAAGTTTCCTGAGGCCTCCCCAGAAGCAGAAGCCTATACACCCTGCAGAACCATGAGCCAATTAAACCTCTTTTCTTTATAAATTACCCAGTCTTAAGCATGTCTTTACAGCAGTGCAAGAAAAGACTAATACAAATGTGTTACTTATAATGCAAAAACCAGTAGGGCTTTATGGTCAGTCATAGCCACCCTATAAATAACAAAAACAAGATGGAGGCTGGGTGCGGTGGCTCACACCTATAATCCCAGCACTTTGGGAGGCCAAGGCAGGTGGATCACTTGAGGTCAGGAGTCTGAGACCAGCCTGACCAACACAGCAAAACCCCATCTCTACTAAAAATACAAAAATTAGCAGGGCATAATGGCACATGCATATAATCCCAGCTACTCCAGAGGCTGAGGCAGGAGAATCACCTGAACCCGAGAGGTGGAGGTGAGTGGACAATGCCACTGCACTCCAGCCTGTGTGACAGAGGAAGACTCTATCTCAAAAAGAGAAAAAGAAAAAAGAATTGCCAGTGTATTCACTTGAACGCTGGTTTTTGAAAAAGTGTTGAGAGTTCACAGTCATTTAAAACCAACGTTCTGTGTTGAATCCTAAACAGGATATGAGAAAACAGCATTTGGGCATTCTATCTGTTCTTATTTTCCAGAACTTAAGAAGTGCAGGTATATAAAACATCCCAATTTACATGGTCATTTACTTGAGAGAAAAAATATTTACTTTTCATTTTACAAGTACTGAAAGTAATTTTAAAGTGACTTTTTAACAAAAGCATATTATTTAATTCAGGTGAGTACAATATTCTAACTCTCAAATCCAGAAGGAAATCTTAAGTTCAGTTATGTAATAATATTCTTCCAATTCTCCAAAAGTATAAAATTTCATAGTGAAAAAGGAGTATTTTGTTATCAGTGAATACTGACTCCAATTCAGTGATACCGATATAGATAGCAAGCTACAAAGCAATTTACTAGTAAATGAAGCCAAATGCCATACAAGTTGTACTATAAAAACAAATGATGCACTAGTCATTAGGGAAATGTAAATCCAAACCACAATCACAAGTAGGATGACTACTACTAAAACAACAAAATAGGCTGGGCATGGTGGCTCACACCTGTAATTCCAGCATTTTGGGAGGCCGTGGCATGATGGCAGGCACCTGTAATCCAAGCTACTCAGGAGGCTGAGGCAGGAGAATCACTTGAACCCAAAGGTGGAGGCTGCAGTGAGCTGAGATTGTGCCCCACACTCCAGCCTAGGCAACAGAGCAAGACTCCATCTCAAAACAAAACAAAACAAAATAACGTTGGTGAGAACGTGGATAAATTGGAACGGTTGTGCCCTGTTGGTGAAATGTTAAGTGGTGCAGAAAACAGCATGGTGGTTCCTCAAATTATTAAAAATAGAATTATCACATGATTCAGCAATTTCACTTCCAGTTATATACCCAAAAGAATTAAAAGCAGGGTCACAAGATATGTGTACATGCATGTTCACAGCAGGGTTATCCAGAACAGCTGAAAGGTAGTAGCAACCCAAGAGTTCATCAATAGACTAACGGATAAGCAAAACGTGGTCTATACATACAATAGATTATTCAGCCTTAAAAAGGAAGGAAATTCTGGCCGGGCGCGGTGGCTCATGCCTGTAATCTCAGCACTTTGGGAGGTGAGGCAGGTGGATCACCTGAGGTCAGGAGTTTGAGACCAGCCTGGCCAACCTGGTGTAATCCTCTTTCTACTAAAAATACAAAAATTAGCCGGGCATGGTGGCGTGAGCCTGTAATTCCAACTACTTGGGAGGCTGAGGCAGGAGAATCGCTTGAACCTGGGAGGCAGAGGTTGCGGTGAGCCAAGATCCCGTCACTGCACTACAGCTTGGGGGACAGAGTGAGACTACATCTCCAAAAAAAAAAGGAAGGAAATTCTGACATCTTCTATGACATCAGTGAGCCCTGAGGGCATTGTGCTAAGTGAAATAAGTCAGTCAAAGGCTGGGCGACATGGCTCACGCCTGTAATCCCAGCACTTTGGAAGGCTGAGGTGGGCAGATCAACTGAGGTCAGGAGTTCAAGATCAGCCTGACCAACGTGGAGAAACCACATCTCTACTAAAAATACAAAATTAACCAGGCGTGGTGGTGCATGCCTATAATCCCAGCCACTCAGGAGGCTGAGGCAGGAGAATTGCTTGATAACAGGTCACACTGAATGGCAGAAAATACAGTATTGCTTTTAACTACTCTGTGCAAGGGATAAATGACTAAGAGCATTGTACCTCGTTTCCTCCCCTTCTCTTAGATCAGTGGTCTGAGCACTTTAGGAGCTTATATTGCAGGTGCAAGGAGCTAGGAATCACAGGTGCAGCTTGCATTTCAACCTTTAAGATCAACTGGTTAGCTTCTTTTGACCACAAAGCTCTTCTCAATTTCTCTAGTACAGTCTTAACTTGATATGAAGCACTTACACGAGGAATGGTGCAGACAAGAAGGCAGCTTTATTGTACTTTGGGGGAGAAAAACATGATTCCATTTAGGGGGGGAAAAAAGCCATTGACACTCAGTAAGCAACACTGCCATCTAGTGGAATGGTGACACACCACCAAGACTTTCAAGACCAGATAGGAAACGTGAGTGCATTTGGTTTCAATTTTCATCATAAAACAGCACTTTTAATAAGCTAGTTTTCGAAGAACCTCAGATTTTTTTTCAGAAACTGCTTTTATCTTTAAAATGCATACATGTGTGTGCTTTGTTTTTGGTGGGGCGTTAAGAATGAGTTGTATTTTTCTTATTAGACCATAAAATTAATTCTCAACTTGAAAGTTATAAAACACTTTGGGGAAACCTGCCTCTTTGAACACTCATCACTTCTGCTTGACAGTCGAACAGCAACCCCTGATTATGACAGACAGTTTATAAAGAAGCAAAACTCAACTGTACAAGAATGACATTAAGTTTTCTCATTTCCTCTATTTTTACAATCTATGGTGCTAAGTATTTGTACTTCACTTATTTGAATTTCTGCAAAAAATCATTAGAACACACCAATAACAATTTTGCATAAATCACTTAACCCAACTCTTATTATGACTGCACAGTAACAGTGGAAGATATTGGTGTGAGGATGTGGGAATGCAGTTCTTAATGAATAATCAAGCAATTCTTCTCCAGGTTTTAATTCACCTTTATACCCCCGTGTTGCAGTAAATGTGTTGATTTGATGACTTCTATGAGCATATAAATGAGAATACTTAATGAAACACCTGGATGAAAAAAGAAATAAAGTTGTGAGAATAACATATTGCTAATAACCACAATCTCACATCGGCATTTCTGTTATTACTGAGATTTCAAATTCTGGGTTAAGAGCTCTGCTCTTTGGAATATCCACGATGGTTACTGATCTTGCTAATGGGTTCCTCTATTGCGTTTCTGGGTTTATGGTTGGTGGCACTCACGGATTCCAGAATGCATGAGTCTGACATGGTCTTCATCAAACCATATTCCTGGCAAATAATAAACTCCATTAAGGATTTCAGGGAAGAGCCAAGCTCTGGGAGAGAGGTATACAAGTGTAGAGTAAGAAGTTGAATTAAAACATTTTTAGTTGCATTGTCTATAGACAAAACTGAATGTTTCAATTCTGAGAACCTGAGATTGTCCAGAAAAAGTAAGTTCAGTGTGTGGGACATGAACAATCACAAAGTCAGAACCAGGTTATTTTGCGTTTCTCACAGCAGCATTAACTGGGGAGTGGGGGTGGTCCCTGAAGTAATATATCTGAATGAGGCTGGGGTTGTGGGGTTGTCTTTTTTTTTTTTTACTGCCTCAGCGTTCAATGCAATTTGCAATCATCTCCCCTTCCCCCGAGTCTGAAGCCTTCTTTCTCCCATATTCAAACTGTCTGCGTCATTCACATAATGCTACTATTTGGGTACTCCTGAAGCCAAAGCAATAAAAAAATGCTAGGAGAGCCTTATATTAATTCAAACATGATGCCAAAGTCATCTCCAAAAAAGTTTATTAGCATGATTAAAAACATTTTCTTGAATAATAACAAAGAATTTCTAAGCATGAAAGAATATCAGTGGCTAAACCTTAAAACCAGTATTTGGAACTGAATGGACAGCTTTATTGCCAGTCTTCATTTTATTAAAAACAATCCATTGATTGGCTCCATGAAGTTGTGACTATTGCTTTGTCTGGGAATGAGTCCCTACTGCAATTAAGTATAAAAAATATCTTCCATCATAATTGGAGTGTGACCTGCATTACAGAGTGGCTCTAACTGAGTAAGGAGTTGATAAAAATCCACAAAGAGTTGGGTTTTTCTCTTTTAAAAACATTCCTTTACACACTACAAAGAAATAATTAGTATTTTGGCTTTTAAAATTCCTACATGATATTTAGAATGGCAGTCCCCAAGGGTCCTCCCTTCACATAATTGTGAATGCAGACCCTCTTCCGAGGGCACATCCCGGAGGGTGCATCCCGGAGGGTGCGGACTCTGAAGACTTCAACCTCCCCATGTTTACACTGGTTTGAGAACAAAGACAGCGTCATCCAGAACGTAGTAGTCATTATACATGTCACCTTCACACAGGTATGGCAGTCTGGTGAAAGCTTCAATAACAAAACCGGCTTTTCTGAAAACTTCAGGCAGACTATTCACTTGTTCTTCCCAGTTCTGTCCCTTGATTTCCAAAATTTCTGATGGTTTCTCCCACTTGCCACCTACTAATACAAATAAAAACATTCAGTTAAATTCTTGAACAAACAAGTGATTTTAAAAAGGGAAGTGGGGAGGAGCCATATCTGTCAATGCCTTGGTATGTTCCAGGCCTGAGGGCTTCATAAGTTACCTCTTTTACACTTCCCAGGTACTCCTTGAGACAGATGGACACAGAGATAAATAACAGACTCAAAAGGGCTGAAGAACTTCCCCACACTTGTAAGGTTAATGAGTGTCAGTATGGAAATGTAAGCCCAGTTTGTCTGGATCCAAAGCCCACACTACTGTTATCTTCTCTGACGGTTTTGGGTAGTATCTGCCAATAGACTGACTGGGTGGTGTAATGGTTAATCGGTTTGGAAAACTGGTTATTAAATGCTGGAATACTGAAACAGAGAACAACACATAATGTTTGAAAGAGGGTTTTGGACAAAGGCAAGAAAATACCACTGGTGTAATAAACTTATGCAACTTATTACCTAGAGAGATTTATTAGGCTGAAAATAAAAATAGGCTCATGAAGGATTTTAGTTTATACAAACAGATCATCGGAGAGTTTTTCAAGGGAAGTTGACCCATTCCCTGCCTTTTCAGAACAAGTTTATAAACATTAAGCTCCAGGACCAGAGAGGTGGAACACCAGGATGGATGCACCCTCTGGCATTTCTTGGACTAGAGAGGAAGTCTCTTTCAGTCATTTCCAAACCTATGGGCAGGAGATGCCTGGGGGACAAGGAGATTAGGTAAGGTCCTCTAATTCACATACAAACCCGGCATTGACTACAGACAAACACACAAAGATGACAGCATATTTAACTTTGGGGGTGCTTTTTAGGTGCTATGGTGATACAAAAACTACATATATCCTTTGAAGTGTTAAAACCACACTGAGAATAACTTTGTCAATGAGAAAATATATCATGAGCAGATGCCAAAGGCACAGACACCATGGTGGAGAGATTTTTCCATAATTTTCAGAGTGGCACAGATGACACTCTTCCCATGTCCGGGGAATTGCCTGCCCAGAGTCTGAGAGAGAGGCAAGGCCTGGGAGCCGCTTTCCTGGCCTGCCACGCAGCTGAGGCACCGGCACGCAGCCTGAGCCACTGGCATGCAGCCTGAGCCAGGCACACTTGCCAGAACCATGGAATGAAGAGCCAGTGACCCAGAGCAGTGGTAACGTAAGCTTCTCCATCTCTAGGGGTGGAGCAATGGCAGTAAGACCAAGGGGCTGAGGCAGTGGTCGAGGGATGCTGACAATAAGGCTGATGGCACCTAGTGCTTGGCAGTGGCAGCAGCATGCTCTTCAGACCTGTTAACTGTGATTTGGGGGCATTCTTCCTGGCTGTAGATCCCACACAAGGTTCACTAGCCCACCCAGTGACTCTAGGAGCTACCCCCAAATGCTTGCAATAAATTTCCTTTTGCTTAAGTCAGCCTGAGTCTGTTTCTGCTGCTTACAAAGAAGAGCCTTACTCAATCACCGCTAAGCATCGGGGGAGAGACACAGAGGACAGAGGGCCCACATATTTGTTTCTCAACACATTAAAAGGGGGTCTCTGGGCCAGGTACGGTGGCTCACACCTGTAATCCTAAAACTTTGGGAGACCAAGGCAGGAGGGTTGCTTGAGGCCAGGACTAGCCTAGACAACATACAATCTACAAAAAAATAAAAATTAGCTGGGCATGGTGGTGCATGCCTGTAGTCCCAGCTACTCAGGAGGCTGAGGCTGCAAAGAGCCACAATCTTGCCACTGCACTCCAGCCTTGATGAAAGAGACCCTGTCTCAAAAAAGTGGGAGGAGGAAGGTGTTTTGGATTCAAAACTGGAGTACAACTAGTTAATAAAAGACAATTTATTTCTTTGCTGCACTAGAATGTGTTGTTTACTAACTTTTCTCTTGTCTCTACCTAAAGCCACTTCTCCTTCTGCTGTTTCTTTGTTCCCAGCAGTTACTGGCCAAGAGTGGGACCCACAACAGGTAGCCTGGACAGTGACTGAACTGTGCTAAAAAAAATCCAAGTACGAATTGTCTGTCGAACGACACTCCTTTTTCCTGGGAATATGTGCTACATGTAAATCAAATCCAAAAACATCTAACACCTATGAGGACTGTAAAATCCATGAAAAAGAATGATAGCACATTTGTAAATGTGCTCCAGGTCAAAATCTCAACATCAAATGGTGAAGAGTCACAAACCATCCTTACACAATTTCAAAAAGTTCCTGATTATGGTTGCTTCATAAGAGGTTCCTCTCTTCAGCTCTTCCCTTCTGAAAAAAAGAGAGCCAACTTTCCTTTTGAATACACACCCCAACCCGCCCCAGCACACACAGAAATGGGGACTGTGAGCAGAAGCAACCTCGCTCGCCATCTGCAAACCAATCTCATTCTATTTTATTTTGGTAAGGTTCTTTTTCTTCTCCTCCTTCATTTTATTTAAATCACTTGCTATTTTTCACCTAATGCGTTTATATTTTAAGCTCCTTCAGATTAATTTTTAAATGTATAACATTATGGAAATCGCCTAAGGGGATAGGTTTCCTTTTTCCCCTAAGAAATAGATAACAAAGAAAAAAAAAACAGCTGAGAAAAAGTTTCATATTAACCTTGAAAAGTCTCTTTGCTATTATGCTGCTTTGGAGATGATCTGACTAAACAAAGGGTTGAAAATATTCTTAAAATAATAGGTACAAGTCATCAACAATTTAATTGTCATACAAACTTGATGTGCACATAGAAAGCATTAAACAGTATTTGCTGCATATTTTCAAAGAACAATTTCTCTAAAAGTACTTTTCATTTAAGAAAAAAAAACTGCCATGACTCCTTCTATAGAGAATAGCCATCTCATAATATATTTTTAAAATTCTGTCTACCCCTGTTTTTTTATCTATGAAAGAGAAAGTATTTTCATTGCGTCTAATAATCTCAGATTTTTCCACACAATTCAGATTACAGGGCAGGGAAGAAGGCAAAGTTCTTAAAATTCATTTTTTCTCATCTGTAAAGAAATACACCAAAATGTTAATGGGGGTTATTTCAGAAAAAAGAACTATGGGTGACTTTTTGCTTCTACTTTTAATAATCTGTTTTTTTCCTAATAAGTATATATTACTTTCATAGACTGTTTTAATTAGCGTTATTTTAAAGAAGAATTCTTGTCTTTTAGAGATAGATTCTGAAAGATATTTGCAGATACAATGGCTGGGATCTGCTCTAAAATAATATGGGCATGAGGGAGTAGGTGGGAGGAGAAAAAAACAAGATTGAGTGGAAGCCATGTGATGGCAGGGGATGACTGTACTATCTGCTACTTCGGTATGTTAGAAATTTGAAACCTAATATAATAATAATTTTTTAAAAAAGCTTTGGGCTGGGCATAGTGGCTCACGTCTGTAATCCCAGCACTTTTGGGGCTGAGTGGGAGGATAGCTTGAGCCCGGGAGTTCAAGACCAGCATGAACAACATAATGAGACCACCATTTCTACACAATAAAAAAATTAGCTGGGCGTGATGGCATGCACCTGAAGTCCCATCTACTTGGGAGGCTGAGGCAGGAGGACCACCTGAACCCAGGAGTTTTGAGGTTGCAGGGGAGCTGCGATCATGCTACTGCACTCCAGCCTGGGCAACAGAACAAGACACTTACTTACTTCTTACTTACTAGATAGACAGCTTTGTTTAAATGTCAAGAATTAGTTTTCTACTTACTTTCAATATGGTTTGTTGCTTTTTGTTTTTGTTTTTGAGACAGAGTCTTGCTTTGTCGCTCAGGTTGGAGTGCAGTGGCATGATCTCAGCTCACTGCAACCTCCACCTCCTGGGTTCAAGCAAAATCTCCTGCCTCAGCCTCCTGAGTAGCTGGGGTAATAGGCCCATGCCACCACACCCGGCAAATTTTTGTATTTTTAGTAGAGACAGGGTTTCACCATGTTGGTCAGGCTGGTCTCGAACTCCTGACCTCGTGATCTGCCCACCTCGGCCTCCCAAAGTGCTGGGATTACAGGCATGAGTCACCTCGCCTGGTTATTTAAAATAATAAAAATAATCTTTTTATTCCCTCCACCGAGGAAATAAATGTTTCTCATTGGATACTGTGTTTAAAAAACAAATCCTAGACTATGAGGATTCTTAAAAGAAATTTTTCACAGGAGCAGGCTGTGGTGTGACATATCCAAACTTCTCTTTTTTGTTAATATGTTGCCTAAGTGGTGGGGGGAGGGAACTGCAGTTTTGTCAAAAGTCCCTGCTCACATAGAAAACCACCGCAATTGGTTTTCTCCCACATTCAGACTAATTGGGAAGAAAGTAGAAATAAGCAGAGATATGAAATTCCAAAGTTACAAATACCTGTTTTTATCCTATACTACTAGTTTTTAAAGAAAAGTGTTAAAAGTCAGCTCCCCTCAACCTTTTTTTTTTTTTTTTTTTAAACAAGAGTCTCACTCTGTCACCCAGGCTGGAGTGCAGTGGCACAATCTCGGCTCACTGCAGCTTCCACCTCCTGGGTTCAAGCAATTCTCCTGCCTCAGCCTCTCAAGTAGCTAGGGATTACAAGCGTCTGCCACCACACCTGGCTAATTTTTTTGTATTTTTAGTAGAGATGGGATTTCACCATGTTGGCCAGGTTAGTCTCAACTCCTGACCTCAGGTGAACTTCCCACCTCAGCCTCCCAAAGTACCAGGATTACAGGTGTGAGCCACCACACCCAACCTCTATTCCTTTGATAGAGACAGGGCCACATAACGCTGCCCAGGCTAGAGTGCAGTGGTGGCATCAGAGCTCACTGCAGTCTGGAATTCCTGGGCTCAATCAGCCTCCCACCTCAGCCTCCTGAATAGCTGGGACTAATGGGCACACCACCATGCCTGGCTCCTTAGATCCCTTTTAAAAACATTACCTGATTTGGAAGGCTGAGGTGGGTAGATTAGAGTCTGAGACCGGTCTGACCAACATGGCAAAATCCTGTCTCTACTAAACACAAAAAAAAATTAGCTAGGCGTGGTGGTGCATGCCTGTAGTCTCAGCTACTCCAGAGGCTGACGTGAGAAGATTGCTTGAGCCCAGGAGGCAAAGGCTGCAGTGAGCTGAGATCACACCTCTGCATTCCAGTTTGGGCAACAAGGTGGGACCCTATCTCAAAAATAAAAATAAAAATAATGTGTAAATAATGGAATCATCTACTTTTTAAAAATAATTATCTGAAAGATGACTTGAGATTCAGACACTGCTTAACCTTGCTAAGTTTTGGCAGACCCAATTCCATTTTAAATTTCTAATCAGTAAATACTATAAAATGTTTCACTGTACTTGTAAGGTGCTTGAGTCTGGGCAGGAGACATGAGGTTGTATTCTCAGACCTGAGAGAGGATCCAATCCCCTTGGCTGGAGACGGAGCTGAGGTAGGCCTCCCGCAAACCTGAAGCTCTGAGAAGCCTGCAGGCCTCCTCCAGGTGATTGTACCCTCTTGTTTGATTTGCATTTATCAGGTCACCACAGAGCTCCCAGCTCATCTCACATGGCATAAATACTAAAATATAACATGGTGAGAAGAGGGCCAGACGAGATGGCTCACACCTGTAATCCCAGCACTTTGGGAGGCCAAGGCAAGCGGATTGCTTGAGTTCAGGAGTTTGAGACCAGCCTGGCAACATGGCGAGACCCCCCTTGCTACCAAAAATACAAAAATTAGCTGGGCACAGTAGTACATGCCTGTAGTCCTCGCTACTTTTGAGAGGTTAAGGCAGGAGGATGGCTTGAACCCGGGAGGTCAAGGTTGCACTGAGCCGTGATTGCGCCACTGCACTCCAGCCTGGGAGACAGAGACTCTATTTAAAAACAGTAACAAAAATAAACACACAAAAAAACCTGGTGAGAAGAGACTCACATCACAAATGCCATGATTCTAACTTTAATTCCTCTGCTGTTATGAATGGGGACCCATAAGAGAAACACTAAGAGAAAAAAGCCCATCTTAAAGTTAAGCATCGGGCCACTTGGAATGACTTTTCAATTTCATTTACAGTAGCAAAGGACAAATTCAAACAAATAAAACCATTGGGGAACATACGACCAGGCTTAAGTCATACCAAAACCTTGACAAATTCCAATTTGTCTCAACTAATACTGTTTTACCTACGGCCTCCCCTGACGCAAGAAAGGTTTAGTGGCTTTCCACCTTCACATGCCTGGGATATGAAGGCCAAGGTGGGGGACTCAATCCTCATAACTTGGAAGACCACCGCATGTTGGAAAGTGCACTGGACTGGGTGACTAGTCCCAGCTCTGTGAACGCACCTCGCGGACAGATGTCCACAACCATCTATCAAACGGCCACCTGACACTGCGGGAACAGTTGCAGTGGCGGCTGCAGCAGCAATCATTGCCTTCTATTAAATACTTACTATAGCTTAGGCAGGTAAATGCTCCCTAGGCATCATCTTGAACGTCACACTAACTGCATTAGGTCAGTAATACTATCCCCATTTGCTAACAAGGAAACTGAGATGCTGAGATTATAATTCTGGGAACAGGCAGAGCTAGGATCTGAACTCAAGTCTGCGCTCTTTACCACAATATTGTTAATTAAATAAGATAAATGCTACAATGGCCTACAAAAGCAGCACACATGCACCAGGAAGAAACCAAATCTGCTTAGCGAGGTTCCTGCTCAGTAATCAAAGACATGGTAGGCTAAGCCAGGGCTGCATTTCCACAGGTGTCCATCTTGCCTTTTATCATGTTTCCCAAAGGGACACCAGGATCACAAAGGTACAATTGTGAATAGCCATGAATTCCTGGCAATCCCAACTCCCACAAAGTACAAACATCACTGCTGCTCATGGGCTCCAGCAGCAGCAGCAGCAGCGTTTCTCTGGGGAGCCTTGACGCAGGTTACTGCACTGAACACAGCACTCCGGGAAGGCCAGGGTGTGGACAAGGGAGGAGGCAGGGAGATTAAAGTGACTGGATAGAAGAAAAGCTTGTAAGGAGAAAGAGTCATAGACGCCCCAAACTTCTGACTCCAATACGGTGCCACCTCTGTGCAGGACTCTGTTTCCCTGGAGCCTCTCTAGGGCTGGCCTCATGTCAGTGAACAGACATGTGACCCAGCAGGTCAAGGTCAGAAAACAGAAGCAGCTGGGACAAGTGAGGACCACTGGTGTCTATTTTTAGTCTTATTTATATTGGGATTAAGGTAAGAAAAAGAACAGAATGGCTGGGTTTCCTACCCCAAAATTATAAGTAAAATAAAAGCACAGGCAAAGTGAGGCAAAAAGCCCATTAAACCACTCATCTGCTTCCTCCCACAGGTGCTGTGGGTGCCTGTACTGTCTCCGTCACACAACCATGGTACCTAGAAGTGGACTACACTCACAAGGCTGTCACCATAAAGTGTACCTTCTCCGCAAATGGATGCCCTTCCCAGCAACCGACACACCTGTGGTTTCGCTATGGCGCTCACCAGCCTGAGAACCTGTGCCTTGACGGGTGCAAAAGCGAGACAGACAAATTCACAGTGAGGGAAGCCCCCACAGAAAACCAAGTTTCCCTCACTGTAAACAGAGTGACTTCAAATGACAGTGCAATTTACATCTGTGGAATAGCATTCCCCAGTGCGCTGGAAGCAAGAGCTAAGCAGACCGGAGGAGGGACCACACTAGTGGTAAGAGGTCAGTCAGCGAGGCTTTATTTCAGTGCATCATTGCATCTTGTTCAGATCTGTAAAATCATTACCTCATTCACATGCGGAAATCAGGAGATAAATTTGCTAAGTTAATACCCTAGCCAGTAAAGGGTATGATCTGAGCACAAGTCACCATGAGGTTTGGACTAAAGAACTACTCCAATTGGTTGGACACAGTGGCTCACACCTGTAATCCCAGCACTTTGGGAGACCAAGGCAGGCCAATCACTTGAGGTCAGGAGTTCAAGACCAGCCTGGCCAACATGATGAAACTCATCTCTACTCAAAATACAAAAATTAGCCGAGTGTGGTGGCACCTGAAGTCCCAGCTACTTGGGAGGCTGAGGCAAGAGAATCACCTGTAACCCAGGAGGCGAAGGTTGCAGTGAGCTGAGATCATGCCACTGCACTCCAGCCTGGGTGACAGAGCAAGTCTCCATCTCAGAAAAATAAAACAAAATAAAAGAACTACTCCAACTCATCTCGAACATCCACTAACACAAAGTTAGTAATATGCTGGGTGCTCTATTCTCTCTCCACAGTGAAGGCTAACCTTCACATAAGCCATGCTCATCCCTTTTGTATATTACAGTGATTTAGTGTAAAGTACCATGTCCAAAGGGAAGCTTGTGGTGAGTAACTATCAGCTTTCCCAGGAACTGGTCTGGTAAGGCGCCACCTAGAATAAAGCGCTAGAGAAGCATAAGTGATCAATAAATTGGACCCAGAGAAAATATGCAACATGGAAAATAACCACAGATTTGGAGAGAAGCTACTTAAGGATCTCTAAGCTTTCTCATTCTGCCTGGACGTCAGTGAACGGAAAGTGATGACTCTCACTTCCTAAGATTTGGTAAAACCCACGACAATTCCTCACCTGAGCAATGACATCAAACATAGGTAAATCCTATCAGTAATTTCACCAAGTCATTCCCTTAAGTAGACTGAGATTAAGAAATTTCAGAGAAAAACAGGAATTTCAGAGAAAAAGCTTTATATGATTCTTAAAAAAAAAAGAGAGAGAGAAAAGCAGCAACTCCTTGCCTTGTTGGGGTCTCTTCCCTTAGAAAGGACCCTGGTATGATGAGCACTGAGATTATTAAAACAGGAACTCAAAATCAACCAGCCCTTCGATTCTAAAATAGGACTCAGGAAGGGAGATTATCCAGTATTATAATCCCTGCTTTTAAACTACTAGGGTTCTAATGGGCTTTTGATATTCAAATGTCATTTAACCTTAGTTTATTCTCACCTGTCAGCTAAATTATAAACAAGTTAATGCACATAAAGCATTTTAATAGTTCCTGGCATATAGAAAATAACAAATGTTAGCTACTGACATTACTTACACACACAGCTTTAGAGATGTGTATGTCTCACTGCATTAGCCTTCTAAAAACATTAGTTAAAAGGAAAAATAGCTTGTAAAAAGATGGTCTCAAAAACAGCAAGGCTTATATACAGAAATTCTTCTTTATGAGCAGAAGTGAAAGTGTTAAGATAGACATGGCTACTTCCTGTCTTTTCTACAGAGCTCCTAATTTAGCACTGAAGTTTTTTTATTTAAGTTGTATAGCTGTGGTTAATTTGTTGGTTTCACAAATAAAAACGCATGCTGCATAAACTGCATTCACAGGATAAGCATCTATGGAAATTTTTTTTTTTTAAGACTGTCTTGCTCTGTCGCCCAGGCTGGACTGCAGTGGCGTGATCTCAATTCACTGCAGTGGCGTGATCTCAATTCACTGCAACCAACCTCCACCTCCAGGATTCAAGCAATTCTCCTGTGTCAACCTCCCAAGTAGCTGCGACTACAGGCGCCCACCACCAAGCCCAGCTAATTTTTGTATTTTTAGTAGACACGGAGTTTCACCATGTTGGCCAGGCTGGTCTCGAACTCCCGGCCTTAAGCGATCTGCCCGCCTCAGCCTCCCAAAAGTGGTGGGATTATAGGCATGAGCCATCATGTCCAGCCTCATCTATGGGATATTTAGTTGGAAAGTACAGGCTATTCAGACAGTAAGTACAAATCTAATTGTGTTTTGTACTCCAAATAGTCAGGTAATTGAAGACACGGCATGTTACTTAATCCCTACCCAGAGCACAAGACAATTTCTACAAGGAGGGAGAAATTCAGAATGTGAAAATGGAGTCAATAACTCTATTTCCAGAATATTATCATAAAGCAGGAAGGACACATGCAGCAAAAGTGCCTGTCTTTTATGCACACAGTGAGCACTACGCTCCTCAATGTATGGACTTCTCAGATTCTTTCACAGACAGACTCTTTGGCTATGTGTACTAGTTCCAAGGTTATAAATATTATCCTTAACAAATACATGTGAAAATATCTTAACCACATAGGCAGACTCTTGATGATCCTGGAAAACCATTTCTACCAAAAGAGATTTTAGATGCCCTTGAACAAACTGTCTGGAAATGTTTATCTAACTTCAAATGATGCTTTATCTAGAAAGTGATGCTTACCAATATGACAAATGGTTGAATTTTTTTTTAATTTTTAAAAACCAGTAACATTTTTGGCATAATACATTTAAAGAACTGATGAACTGGCTTTAACAATCACATACTTGAGTGCCTTTTGAGGTCTAGTTTTTATATGAATAGGCAAGCAGAGTAAGTTCACGTTTCACTTCTAACATGCAGTGTTTATGATACTTTATACATGTATTTGCAAGAATAGGCTTTAATAGAGACTGTGCTTCTTTCTGTTTTTGTAATTAAGAAATTAAGCTTATCAGCAAGGAACTGTGGAGTGTCCTGACAACTCTTATATCACTGCTCTCTGTCTACGTGACTGGTGTATGCGTGGCCTTCATACTCCTCTCCAAAGTAAGTCAAATCTTCTTGCATGGGATGTCTCTATAACCTTGAATATTATCAAAAGGAAAACAATTTCTATCTCTCCACAAGTGATGGACCTCAGCAAGAGCTCATCTAATATTTTCCTGTGCAGCTGCAGGAAGGAACATCACCTGCAAAAGAGGTCTGTGGAAGAAGGCATCATACATTCTCATCGCTGAAATTAAAAGCCAGAGGACACAACTTACAGTGTTTTCTCTTTAAAGCCCAGTAACATGGGATTAAGAAGAGAACCATCCGCTAGGCTATCTTTCTGCTGTAGGGGTGAGGGGTGGGGAGGTGGTGGGAAGATATTACTGTTATCTATGAAAGGCTTAAGAATGGTTTTTTGTTTGTTTTTTGAGATGGAGTCTTGCTCTGTCACCCAGGCTCGGGGGGCAATGGCACGATCTCGGCTGACTGCAACCTCTGCCTCCTGGGGTCAAGCAAATTCTCTTGCCTTAGCCTCCCGAGCAGCTGGGACTACAGGCATACGCATCACACCCAGCTAATTTTTTGTATTTTTAGTAGAGACAGGGTTTCACCACATTGGCCAGACGGGTCTCAAACTCCTGACCTCATGATCCACCTGCCTCGGCCTTCCAAAGTGCTGGGATTACAGGCGTGAGCCACCTCGCCTGGCCAAAACGGTCTTTAATAACAAAAATGGGTTGATGAAGAGACTAAAAGCAGCCTTAAAATCTTCAAAAAGCCCTAAAGTTATTGAGAAAGAATGCCTTTTGGCTATGTGTATAAGAAAAGAGATGTATACATTATGTTAGGATTTCTATAAATCCTACAATCAACATCAGTTTGTTCCATTAGTTTTTAATGGAATAAAAGCACCTTGGAAATGATGTAAAAATTATTAACTCTTACTCTGTATCATTTAAGTATTAAGTCAGTTTAATCTTATTAGGGCATGAGATATCTGCCACCATTGTTATGAGGACATAAAATGCTTCATAGACTTTTCCTTCTCTTCTTGGCAGTCAAAATCCAACTCTCTAAGAAACAAAGAAACAAAAGAAGACTTACAAAAGGTACAGACCAACACTTGCAAAATATTTTTTTACATTGTGGCTAGTTGTAACTATTTCAAAACTGGTTGAAGTATTTTAAGTTTTTAAATATTTAAAGTTTCAACAGAATATCAAAGTAACTTTCAACCAACAGATACTGTTTCCTATTGTTGAGAAACTCAATGACAAAATAATCTCAAGTGGTAAACTGTGGCTTAAATTGGACAGTTCTCAACCATAAATTCTATTTAAAGTACTCAAATACAAGAGTTAACGGTAGACACAGATGTGCTGGGAGGGCGTAGTTTTTAAGACTGACGGCAAAAAAGCAAGAAAAGCTCTGATGATGTGCAGTTGTCATCGCTTGTATTCTCAAAGGAAAGATTTTTTTTTTCTCATTGTCTTTATAGAAGAAGAGTGCTCGGCGTATTTTTCAGGAAATTGCTCAAGAGCTATACCATAAGAGATATGTGGAAACAAACCAGCAACCTGTAAGTGTAAAATGTCCAAAAAAAAAAAAAAAATGTAATACAGATAAAAAGCATGTTTGAAAAAACTAAGCTGCCAAGGAGCTGTCAATAACCATGTTTTCCTTCAGAAGAGTCTGAAAGGGAACTTTCACATGAAATGCGTTTTTATATAGAACCTGTTTTAATAAATACATAATAAAAGGCATCTGATACAATATTACATAGCCCCAGGCTGGCATCTTAGTGCCATGGAAACTTTCAAAAACATATCGGACACAAGCAATGTTTTCAATACACACAACGATGCTTTAAAAGGATGGATTAAAGCTACTCCGTACAGTATCGTACATGCAGTAGTAGGCGTTAAGTAGATATTGCAAACATTTGTGGGTCAAATTATGAAAACAATTACTCATTACTTATAAGACGAAAATAAATTCACATTAGAAATGACACAGTTAATGATATTAAAAAATGAGTATTTCCCCAGTGTGTGGAGTTGAACTGAAAAGAAGAATACATCCATATCTATAACACATCCTGACAGTATTTTTTTTAAGTATAAACAGGTTCTTCAAACATGATGTTGTCTTAGTTTCATTAGAACAGATACTTTGTTTCCACGATGCAAGATGAGATAGCTCAAATAAGCTAAAATGTATACAAAATAAGGTTATTTTTATTTTTTAAAATGTATGGAATGCTTCAGGCATTTCCATGTCATCTTTGTGCAGGGGCCATGCTAATCTTCTCTGTATCAGTCCAATTTTAGCATATGTGCTGCCAAAGCGAGCACAAAATAAGCTGACTTGATACACTAGTAAAGACATTTTCCTCTTAAACAGCAGCCAAGAGGGCAAATGCAACAGGAGACTGAATACGGTAGTTTTTTTTTTTTTAGTCCAACTTTCACTTATTAGAATTTTTTTTTAATATGGAATGCTTCACGAATTTGTGCGTCATCCTTGCACAAGGGCCATGATAACTTTCTCTATACTGTTCCAATTTTAGTGTATGTGCTGCCAAAGCAAGCACTAAAAATCTAACTTTTACAAAGGATTTTTGCCAAGGAAAGAATACTGTCTAAGTAGTCGTTTCATCCTCCAGTGTACATGTGGATACATAAAAATGATAAATGGTCTAATTACTAAGATGCCACACTGAATAATTATAAATTATTTTTCTTTCTGAGGCTGGGACATGTTTCAACAACAAGGCCAAGGTATGCAGCCTGAAGGCAGTCCTAGAAGTGAGAACTGTAAAGTTCTCAGCCAGGATTTTAACAACAGCATCCAAACAAGAAAAATATGTTTCAGTTCCCTCATCTTACTCTAAAAATGGATGAGGAAAATGGCAACCTGACCTTTAAGATTACTGAATGGGCACTTAAGAGGCAGAATCCAAGATGGCCCGTTGGTCTGCATGTTGCTTGGTGGGTGCCTTCATTGGTTACATAACTTTAAACATGGCTTTCTATTTATTATTGCAGGAGAAAGATAACAACACTTATGAAAACAGAAGAGCACTTTCCAACTATGAAAGACCATAGAAATGTTTTAGTTTTCAATTAACTCACTGAAAATCCAACTGCAGGAGCTATGGCAGTGTTAATGAACATACATCATCAGGTCTTTAAAAAAAAAAAAAAAAAGGTAAACAGAAAAAGACAACTGGCTACAAAGAAGGATGCCGGAATGTAAGGAAACTACAACAGTCATTAACAAAATACTAAAACCCAACAAAATGCAACTGAAAAATACGTTCCAAATTTGCCAACAAAAAAATTATATTTTAAACACATATCCTGAGTTTGTTTCATTCAACGTGAGATGTGTGATGACTTACATCCTGAAGATCTGAAGCCAAACCATTTGTCTCAGTCTTGAGTGGAAGAATCATCTTTACGGTTTGTGGAAATCATGGGACAATTAAGATAAGTTGAGAGGGAGCAAAGTGATGAAATTTTAGTTAGAGACATTCATTTTGAAACGCACCTTAGTGAAAGTTATTTCCTCTGATGCTGTCATGGGGCAATGGGGTAGCTTGCCTGCCAGGGTATGCAAAGTAACTTACATCATGCTACTAGCAAAATGAGAACAGAATAGTGACTAGAGTAAGAATATAAAAGCCAAAATACAGAAAATCCAAAGCTGAAAGTTAAACAGAGGAAATTTCAGAACAAATAAGCCACAACTGACTCTAGATGTCAGTGTTGTGCCAAGTATCAGCACCAGGGAAGGTGTGGGCAACACATCTACTTTACAAGTGCATTTGTAATACTGATTTTTAACCAATTTAGGAGGGAAACGTCAGATAGGAGGCAAGGTACAGCAAGGATATTTATGGAATTCATTACCACTTCACTAAGAAAACATGATACAAATTGTCCTTTGAAAGCTACTTTGGTATAAAAAAATCTGAAGAGCTCATAAGTATTATTAAACACAAATTACAACCTTACAACCTACCATGTTTATTTCATTAAAGTGTTTCTTTTAAACTGGTATTGCCTAAGATGTATTCTTTTTAAAACTTAGAACTTTAAAATAGTTTAAGATTCCTTTGAAAGTGTTTTTGCACTGATGGCTGAAATCAGTGATATCAAACTTTTCCTGATCATATGTGCCCAGAAAAATGGACAGGGGAAAGGAGGGAGCGTGGAACCTCATTTTATTTGTGTGTATCTGTGTATACATGTGAGTGCACGTGTGCAGGCACACGTGTTTTGTGTACAGTGTATGTGTGAACATGTATGTATGTACCTTATACACAAAAACCGAAATTAAACAATGGCATAAGCAGCAATATGAATAAAAAATGCTAACATTTTCTTACCGTATTGCAAAATAAACTGTCTTGTGCACTCTGCAGTGTATACTTCCCCGCTATGAGACCACTGGCTCAGGTAAAATAATAAGCTTCTAAGCCAGACTGCAAAAAAGGGCAAGCACTAATACCATCAAGATTAACAGAAGTGTTGAATTCGATCATTTACTTTTCATTTCTGGGAGTCATTACATTTTGGTACTGAATTGAATTCCAGGGCTGAAAATTCACAGTTCCTTGTGTAACTAATCAGGAGACAAAATCCCTAAGATAAAATAGTATTTTCTCACAATATGCCTTTCCCACTGTAAGCAAAAACTGTGTTTCAAAGATTGATTTTGAAGCTCAAATATGGAATATACTTTCCCAAAGAGTTATATTCTTCTAGGTCATATGTAAGAATATCTGGTGTGTACACAGTATTCATGCATTTATTCATCTATCTTGCCAACAGTATTTATTTTCAAACGTCAAAACAAGTTTTATTTGGGAAGAGTTTCTTATTTTGTTAAAGCTACAAGCAAGTTTCTTTCCCAATTACACTTCTAGAGATCTAGCAGCTTCAGAGACCTCAGTGTTCAAAAATATATTTCAAAATTAACAACTAAACCAAACCCAAACCGAAAGGAAATAGTTTTCAGATTGTTTTGGAAGGTACAGCCATTGACTTCAGGTGCCAACAATATTTACTGAGTGCTACACTATACAATCAAAGGCCTCTTTTGCAAACTATCCTTGGGTCATACTGAACTTGCTCCACCCCACACGGACTTTATTCACACCTTCATGCTTTTGCACATGCTGTTCCCCTCAGCCTAGTAAAATGCTTCAGACCACAAACACAGCTCACCCCAACATGAAACCTTCCCTAACTCGCCCAGAGGCTAACGGATCTTTTCGTCTCTCATTCTTCAGCACTTTGCCATTATTTCTTAGCACAATCTCCTGCCATTATCTGTTCATATCTATATTCCGTACTATTCTGTGTTTTAAGAGCAAAAGCACAATTCTCATGTATCTTGGTTATTTCTACTTGGTGCACCGTAGGCCCTCAAATGCCTTTCTATAAATGCAACTGAACAATGTTTCTACAGAAAAATGCTCCTTCAGCATTTAAATTAAGATATGTGGCATACTTCAGTCCCTCACCATGAAGCCTCACCCCTTTCCATAAAGACCATTCAACAAATCCCTAACAGTTGTAATTATCCTATCGATGCCCAGAAACATTTTCACTGAAAAAGATTAAGCTGTATTTTTTTTTTCTTGAGATGGAGTTTCACTCTTGGCACCCAGGCTGGAGTGCAATGGTGTGGTCTCGGCTTACTGCAACCTCTGCCTCCAGGGTTCAAGCAATTCTCCTGCCTTAGCCTCCTGAGTAGCTGGGATTACAGGCACCTGCTACCATGCCTGGGTAATTTTTGTATTTTCAGTAGAGACAGGGTTTCACCACGTTGGCCAGGCTGGTCTTGAACTCCTGGAATCAAGTGATTGGCCTGCCTTGGCCTCCCAAAGTGTTGGGATTATAGGTGTAAGCCACTGCACCTGGCCTTGTTTCTAACTTTAATGAACATATTTCTACTTTAAATATGATACTGATGCTATTTTATTTTTACTTGAAGTTGCTGTTTGACTTGAGATGGTTTTTTGTTTTGTTTTGTTTTGTTTTTAGTTCACTGCAACCTCCACCTCCTGGGTTCAATCAATTTTCCTGCCTCAGCCTACTGAGTAGCTGGGATTACAGATGATGTGTGCCACCACGCCTGGGTAATTTTTGTATTTTTAGTAGAGATAGGGTTTTGCTGTGTTGGCCAGGCTGGTCTCAAACTCCTCACCTCAAGTGATCTCCCCACCTCGGCATCCCAAAGTGCTGGGATTACATTTCCCTCTTAAAGTTGTGTTACAGACTGTGTGTTTGTTTGTGTTCCTCCCAAATATATATGTTAAGGCCTGCACTCCCCCATCGTGATGGTATTAGGAAGTGGGGTCTTTGGGAGGTGAATAGGATTAGATGAGGTCATGAAGGCCTGGGCAATGCCACCAGACCCCCTCTCTACCAAAAAAAAAAAAAAATACAAAAATTAGCTGGGTGTGGTGGCATCCAACTGTAGTACCAGTTACTCGAGAAGCTCAGGTGGAAGGAGTGCTTGAGCCCAGGATGTCAAGGCTGCATTGTGCTGTGAGCATACCACACTGCTCGCTAGTATGGGCAACAGAGCAAGTCCCTGTCAGAAAAGAAGAAGTAGAAAAATAAAAAGGAAAAAAGGGGGAGAGTAGGGGAGGGGGAGAATGCTTTGTTTTGTTTTGAAACACTACAAAGCAAATTGCTAGTATCTAGACACCTCTAGTAAAGTTATACATCTAGTGGTGTGCTGGCAAATGTGTAACTGCCAGCTTGGAAAAGAAAAAGGCTATTTGTTGTGTTTGCCACTTTCTACAGTGTAAATACTCCCATCATGGTCAATTTCAATAACGGTCATGTTTAACAACCAGTTCACTAAATTCCTACCAAAACAAAAATCAGCTCTTATAAACCAGTCCAAGCCAGCTCTGGTATCTACAGCTTAGATCTAGACAACCATGTGGAGACATATGTGTTGGTAAGAACTACTTTCCTAAGTACATTTAAGTGGAAAAAGGCAACAGAAATATCTATAATTGGGTACTGCTTGTATAAGTAATTTTTTAAATGTACATATGTACTTATATCTGCATAGACTATCTTTTAAAGAATATTCACAATACCAAAACAGGATTGGGATTGTGCAACTGGACTGGATGAGAAACTTTTTATTGTAAACCCTCTAGTAAGCTGCTTGAATACTTTTTTAAATTACTGAATTACTGGGAGATCCAAGATGGCCAATTAACAACAGCTCAGGATTGTAGCTCCCAGTGAAAACGCAGAGAGCGAGTGGACGCCGCAATTTCAGACGAATTTCTGTGGCCCACAAACTGGGAGATTCCCAGCGGAGGAGCCACACGGGTCACCAGCGTGACTCTTTTGGCTGGCGCGGCTGTTTTGCCGGTGCCCCAGCGCGGCACAGCGCTTCTCAGTGCGGAGTATACGCGACTGGGCGCCCTTTGAGTCGGGCTACGCTGGTCCCATCCCCACAAGGAGAACAGCAATTGGAAGCGCTAAGGACTGAGAGCTTCATAGTAAGCACAGCTGAACCCGGGAAGGCCTAGGTCTGTGGGGAAGGGGCATCTGCCAAAGGAAAACTAAGAAACAGAAAAAATTTCATCACCAACAAGCCGGACGTCCACTCAGACCCAATCTGAAAGTCAGCAATTACAAAGACGACAGGTGGATAAATTCACAAAAATGGGAAGAAACCAGTGCAAAAAGGCTGAGAACACCCAAAATCAGAATTCCTCTCCTCCTACAGGGGATCACAGCTCCTCATCAGCAAGAGAACAAGGCATGATGGAGAATGAGTGCGATGAACTGACAGAATCAGGCTTCAGAAGGTGGATAACAAGAAATTTCTGTGAGCTAAAAGAACATGTACTAACCCAATGCAAAGAAACTAAGAACCTTGAAAGAAGATTTAACGAAATGCTAACGAGAATGGACAACTTAGAGAGGAATATAAATGAATTGATGGAGCTGAAAAACAC